>CM034008.1:6665914-6744209 GCA_019603395.1 Cyrtorhinus lividipennis
AGTTACCCAATTACCGACGCTGTGGTTGCCTTTTGTTAAATGCACGACAACCCGACAAAAGCCTCACGATTGACCCTATTGAAGCTCTGTGAGGGGGGGGAGTATGCCCCGTCCCCCGCAGGTGGAGCGTCAGCAAGGACTCCACAAAATTCCCACTATTTGTAGTTATCATATTACCGACGCTGCGGAGGCATACTTGGTGCGCAATGACTTCAACTAAAGTTCCACATGTAACCGTGGTGACTCTTCCTATGGAGGGGGGGAGGGGGGATTTGCTCGTTTGCCGGTCGACGTCAGCAAGGACTCGGCAATTTCCTCATCTGGAAGAGTAGTTACCCTAGTACCGAACGGCTGTTGGGGCTTTTTTAATGCATGACTACGCCGACAAAAGCCTCACAATTGACCCTATTGAAGCTCTGTGAGGGGGAGTACGCTCCGTCCACCCAGGTGGACGTCAGCAAGGACTCACCAATTCCCCTCTTTGGAGACTAGTTACCCTATTTACCGACGCTGTGAAGGAGTTAGTGCACGACGACGCCGACAAAAGCTCCTCATTTGACCCATGCTAACTGTCAAATTGAAAAGAAACCTCGGACCAGGGGGGTCCCGGGACCATTCCAATCGATTCAGGGTCCAACATATAGTGGAAAATGATACCCCACTCGCCTAGGATCCAGAAATCTCGAAAACAGACATTCGAAATGGGTAGATAGGTACTCATTTTGACCAGAACCTCTTCCAGTGGGTGCCAATCGTTCCGGAGCCCATTTCATTGGATTCAGTGTCCAAAATGTAGTGGAAAATGATGAGATTGCAAAAAAACTCGAAAATCCATTTTTTGAAATACACATTTTGACCCCTACCCCGCCCAAATTTGGTCCAATCGGGCTGAAAAGTTTTGAGGACCAATTAGAGCCGGAAACGGGCCCCTGACCCGAATTTCAGATTTATAGAAAATGTTCTACAACCAAAATCGGCGTGGATAGCGGGCGGACATTTGCTAATTTTGAGCTAGACACTTCGAAACGCCCAGAAAAAAAATTTGGGCCGAGACAGATTGATTTTTTGCATAAAAACATACGTTGATTATTCAAGGAATAACCAACCAACACATAATTCGGGGCGGACCTCTGGCATTACATAAAAAAAAAACATTAAAGGAATAAAAAAATCCAGGTTTCCTTCGAGCTTCGAATATCCACTTAACTTTTGGCAAGAAATGAATGCTTAATCGACGATTGATTGATTGCTGCATTCAAATAATCCTATAATGGATCTGTTTCTTTAACAGACTCGAAGAAAAAGATTTGAGACAACTCGGCCATGTGGTGTCATTTGTGTTTCATAGTCCGTGTTGTGTGGACACAGAATATCATTTATGAATCACTGTATGCGTCACCTCATCCCCCAATGATTATTAAAAAAATGTAGTCCATCACCCGAAGTCAGCATCGGATTCTATTGGGAAGGAGAGGTGTTTCATGACGCAGCGAGAGGATCGCACCTCCAGATCGCATGTCACCAAAATAGACGAAAATGTTGTTCAACAGTTTATCAGACAACATTATAAGCCCAACCAGTCCAGTCACAGGCCGTTGATCTTGCATTGCGTTGATCTGCACCTCCCGCTCGACTAACGTCAAAAGGCCTCCGAAAGCAGGAAGAGGATCGTTGTGCCAATTACTTTAGTTCTCACGAGCGTCGCTATTGTGCTAGTCCCGATACCCGTGCGAGGCCTCACGAAATTCCATTTTTTTATCATCTACTTGTATATTGATTAATTTGATAAAGGTTAATATTCTGCAATTTTCAAATTTTTAAACAATTGTTTCAAGTTATAGACGGAATTCCCGAAATTATATGATTATTTATGGCGTTTACTCTAACTTTTATCAAGTTCGATACAGAAAATTCTGTATTTGTTGGAATGTTGAATTCCCGCTCCACCATAGTATTAAGTATGTGCACTAGGCAGCGCTGATATCGACCCCTTTTGGGGCGAACTGCGCAGTTGACGAGAGTCTTTGTTCTGATAGTAGGTTGTGAAGTGAATCGTGTTAATATTATAAGTTATAGAGCTACGGCAATTACCAGCCAAGAGAAGAATTATATCTCTGTACAAACAACACATCTGTAGCCTGAGGGCTGTATACTAGAGGTGTGTCGGTACAGCGGTACCGGGACTGTGTAACCGAGTCTCACATTGGAACGGTTCCAAGCAGTGACAAGACCCCGGCCTTTACTGGTTTGGTTCCACGGGGTCAGTATCGATAAGATGTGAACTGGACCGGGAAGGTCCGATTCCGAGTTTTTTTGGACTTTGTATCCTTTTAGTGCAATTCCGATGAAATGTATGCTGCTTTTTTTTTTAAATTGTAATGAAAAACGGTTTTCACTGTAAAATAGAGAGATGATGGTACCTTCCTCAACTATTTTTAACTTGTAAGTAGGTACCTACCCAATAACAATATAATTTATTAATCCCTTTAATTCTCATGTTTTTGTAACACTCATCTGAATTCCTTGATGAATACCTTAGGGAACAGACTGATTCTCTTGGGTGGGAGGGGGTAGCCACGTTACACTCTGCTGTACCGGTGAGGGAACTGTACCGGTAAGTTGGAACGGTTACGTCATTTTCACTGTAACCGTTGGAACCACTCCTAAGAATTACCTGGACCGACACACCCCTACTGTATACAATGAAATAAGGAATAAGAAGACGACAACTACGCTTATGAGGTATCATTTTCCACTAAATTTTGGACGCTGAATCGATTGGAAGGGGTCCAGGTCGTCCAGAACCCGCCACACCCGCTGTTTCCCCCATTTACTACATGTTGAAGAAATGAGTCCCCATGCTTCTGGTCCGAGGAATAACCAACCAGTGTGATCGAATTTGCAGCATTTTTTATCTTCCTCATATTACTCACCTTTTGCAATATTGATTACTGGCAAAACTGAATACCATGGGTCAATAAAATAGGTCAAAATTCTGTAATTTATCCCTCCGCAGTTCATTTTTGACATGCAGCGGTAGGGATTTGAATGAGTCAGGAAAACTAGAATGAAGAAGAATCCATTTCCAAAGGTGCATCGTTTCTGGGTCATTTTACGATTCTAGTTCAAATAAGCGAATGCAGAATTATAATGCCCTTTCCATGCGGATTCATCACTCTATTATAGCAAAAGGAACGACGTTTTCTTTTTCGCCACTTTATTTGTCCCCTTTTTGCCACTTAAAAGACGGAAGACTTGGCCTTTAAGGTCGCTTAGACATTTCACTAATGCCCCTATTGACCCGAACAATCCTCTTGACCCAGTGGCTTCGAACGGGAAAAGAAAACATAGTAGGGCGACACAAGTACGTACATAGAACAGAGAGAAAAAGCAACAAATATTATTAAGCTATGGGTTTCAGTTTGTAGGTCAAGAACACTATAACAATCGTCGACAACCCGCTTTTTTTACGGTAAAACATCGGTTTGAATACGAGCAGCGGGTCATTTGTTCAAATATCGTCTTGTCATTGGTTTCAGGGGCAATTTGTGCCGACAAAATTTAGTCGCCAAATTATAGACTAGCTTTCTCGCCTTGATGTGATTCTTCCGCTTCACAGGAAAGGGGAATATGTGAATTTCGACTGTAATTATTCAATCCGCCACCAGGTTACGCCTCCCACGCGCCAAACGAATTACTGAACGAACTTGTACAAAGTTCATCTAAAACATCATATTTGGCCACTTGATTCACCACATTTAATCTTAAAATGCTGCAAATTCTTACACACGGATTGGTTATTCCTCGGACCAGCCGCATGGAGACTCATTTCTTCTACATGGGGAAAATGGGGGAAAACAGTGGGTGTGACGGGTCCCGGAACCATTCCAATTAATTCAGGGTCCAACATTTAGTGGAAAATGATACCCCACACGCCTATGTACCAGAGATCTCGAAAACAGACATTCGAAATGGGTGGATATGTACCCATTTTGTCTTGTAACCTCATCCAGAGGGCGTCAATCGTTTCGGGATTCATTAAATTGGATTCAGCGTCCAAATTTAGTGGAAAATGATACCCTACATGCCTAGATCACCAAAAACCTCAAAAATCAATCTTTTGACAACTCATTCTGAACCCCCCTCTCCTCTGCAATTTGGTCTTATCAGGCTGAAACGTTTTGAGGACCAACTCAACCCAGAAACGGGTTCCTAACCCAAATTTCAGAATTCCAGAAAATTATTTTGTTATTCAGGGAACATCCAACCAAAAGTTGTCCTCCATTTGAAAGTCAAATACACATTAGATTAATTGCTCAGTTTGCAATCCTGAAATTGATATAATATATATCTCGGGAATAAGGATCCCGGGAATAAGGACTGGAACATCAATGCACCCCCGAAATTGAGCACGCTGGCGCTACCTCGATGCAGAAAGACGCACCCTTGAAGTTTTCCCAAAGGGAGTTTCAGTTTGTTGTTGGCGAGTGACCGGCTAACATATCTGTCACTGTTGGCGAGGCTCATTCCACAGTGGGAGTATTTGAAATTGTCCACATTCTTGATCCGACTCAGTTCACTCGTGTCTGTAGTCTCAGTTGTAGTGTAATTTGTTATTGTTCGTAATTAAGTTAATTGACCCGTCCCTGTACATACGTCCACGTCATTAAATCTTTAATAGTAGTCCAGTGTTAAGTCAGTGTTCAGTTACTTTAATTTCCCGTCGCAATGGACCCGGACATTGAGGAAGGCGAGTGGGTGTCATCAGATACAGAAGACATAAGTGTGTTTCTGAGATCTGATGACACCCACTCGCCTTCCTCAATGTCCGGGTCCATTGCGACGGGAAATTAAAATAACTGAACACTGACTTAACACTGGACTACTATTAAAGATTTAATGACGTGGACGTATGTACAGGGACGGGTCAATTAACTTAATTACGAACAATAACAAATTACACTACAACTGAGACTACAGACACGAGTGAACTGAGGCGGATCAATTTCAAATACTCCCACTGTGGAATGAGCCTTGCCAACAGTGACAGATATGTTAGCCGGTCACTCGCCAACAACAAACTGAAACTCCCTTTGGGAAAACTTCAAGGGTGCATCTTTCTGCATCGAGGTAGCGCCAGCGTGCTCAATTCCGGGGGTGCATTGATGTTCCAGTCCTTATTTTCGAGATCCTTATTCCCGAGATATATAATTATTTGTACTAGTGGCATCACGATCCCTTCACAATTCCTAAGAAATAATGACCGTTTAGCTACCGACTTCGTAGGATTTGTACTTCCTATTTCATTACTTGGAAACAATTATTTCGACACGTCGTTGAAAAATATGTTGTTGAATTCAGGAAATGCCGTAAGATGGCTCAAGATGCTCAGGAAAAGCCCCGATGGATCACAATGGTAGTGTTGGTACGTGCCATCGCCCTTAGAGCCCAGTTCGAGGGTTGGCCCAGTTTTTCGGTGCCGTCAAATATTCTCGCAGACAAGTTAGGACGAGCTCGCTCAGGATTTCGCAATATCAAATCACCCGGACGTGAGAAACCTTGACCCACTGCGAGAAAACGCGGTTTTCCGATACTGGAAGAGGCTCCTCTAGGTTGGAAGGCTTTCCCGGTTTCCCTTTTTCCCCGAACCAGTAATGAATTCCTTTGTTTGACGCGAGAAAAACGAGGTCGTGCGAATTCCAGTGGCGAAAAAAAGTAGGTTCATTAGATTTTGAGATGGGAAGAAGAAACCGCCAGTACGAAAATAAATTTTTCAAACCACAAAAGAGTGCTAACATGATTTCCTCTAGGGGACTCTCTTGACCTTGTCACTCGGAAAAAATGTCTTTTCAAACGAAATACACGGAGAAATGCGATGGAATGATAAATTAAGCGCGCTCGTGAGAAAATGAGGATTTCATCCCTACGGAATTCGCTATTTGCAGGGTGTTCAGGAGACACGTGGGCTAATTTGTACGCATGGTCTCTCCAACTACCCCTCAGCGTCCTCAACTGAGGACAAAGAGGACAGATTTTGGTTGGTTATTCCTTGAATAATCAAACTATGTTTTCATGCAAAATGTGGATCTCTCCGATTCGCCCCCCCCCCCCCCCCAAATCCGGGCGTTCTAAGGCGTTTAGATTAAAACGTACAACGTCCGTCCGCCGTCCGCGCCGTTTTTGGTAGTAAAAAATTTTCTGAAAATCCGAAATTTTGATCAGGGACCCGCATCCCACTCTAGTTGGTCCTTGAAACTTTTCAACCCGATTGGATCAAACTTGGGGGAGGTAGAGGTCAAAATGTGTTTCTTGAAAAATGGATTTTCGAGATTTTTGGCGAACTAGGCATGTGGGGTGTCATTTTCCACTAAATTTTAGACACTGAATACAATGAAATGGGTCCCGGAACAATTGCCACCCACCGAAAGAGGTTAAAGATGCTGAATATATTTTTAAATTAGTCTCCATGCGCCTGGTCCGAGAAATAACCAATCCCTGTGTAATTCGCAGCGTTTTTGAAGCTGTATCTTACGACGCAACCTACTAGAATATTCTCTCGAGTGTTACTTTAGCGATATTATTTTAGGGTTGGCACATTTAAAACCACCGCGAAACTGAGAGGGTCTTACCCGGTCTCCTGCACCCAATTTACCGAGTTGAACTAGTTTTCTAGGCCCTGTCAAAGGGTCAAGGAAAGCTGGAAACATTAATGGGTGACACTATACGCCCTCACGAAAGAGAAAAATCCTCCCCAACTTTTATTTTATGGCGTTTAAGTTTTCCACTTGGCCAAAAGGTGGGTTTCGTGGGAGGAATTGGAGCGAAGCGCGTAAATAATTGAAACTTTTCTTTTCCAACTACCTAGCTATGTTATTCTGAACGATTCATGTTTACGACAGACTGGATAATATGTGCCCCTAGACGCGCAAATGTGTTTCTGCTCTTTGAGACTGAACTATTTCAACTTTGAAACAATAAATGGTACAAGTAGCACGTTAAGGTTCAATCCTAGAGGAAATGAAAGAATGAAATTACATATGGATTTAAAATGGAATACAAATAAATTCATGATCCCTAGCTTCCAGAAATATTCAATATCGAATGCGTCAAATTGATCCAAGTATAATTGCATGTTTTATATCGGTAATTTAAATATATGGCGCTGAAATCCGTTATTACCGAAAATATTCACTTTGTATCACCATTTAAAGATCCGAATTAGGAGAGACAGTGCAAAAAAAAAACGCTGCACATGTGTTGGTATTCCTCAGACAAACAGCATAGAGACTCATTCCAATCGATTCAGCGTCCAAAAATTAGTGGAAAATTATATTCCACATCCTAGTTCGCTTAAAATCTCGAAAATCCATTTTTCAAAAACTTAAATTCCTGGTTTTTAGTAAATTTTCTATTACCAAAGTCGGCATGGACGGCGGACGGACATTTGACTTTCTGGTTGGTTATTCCTTGAATAATTAACGTATGTTTTCATGCAAAAAGTCAATCTCTCCGATTCGCCCCAAAAAATTTTTTTGAACGTTTCAAGGTGTCTAGATTAAAATTAGCAAATGTCCGTCCGCCGCACACGCCGACTTTGGTAGTAGAAAATTTTCTAAAAATCTGAAATTTTGGTCAGGGGTCCGTTCATGGCTTTAGTTGGTCCTCGAAACTTTTCAACCCGATCGAACCAAATTTGAATGGGGTAGGGGTCAAAATGTGTATTTGGAAAAATGGATTTTCGAGATTTTTTGCAATCTAGGCGTGTGGGGTATCATTTTCTACAAAATGTTGGACCGTGAATTGATTGTAATGGGTCCGGGACACTCCACACTGTTTCCCCCATAATCTTGCTCCATGCAATAATCAACAATTATGGATGAACTTGGAGCGTGTCCCAATGAGAATTTTATTGGAGCATAAGATCAAATATGACTAATAGAAGTTATTTAGTTCACAATAACGGCAGAGGTAATATTGCTTTCTGCTCAACTTCGGAGATCTTCTGGTTTTCCTGAGTTCGACGATCCCATCACTTGGCAGTCAAAAAGGAGTTTCTCCTCAAATTAAATTTTGTTTTTTAATTAATGTACCCCTACGGACTTACACTTCTTCTCTTTCTTGCCTATGTTGCTGTCGTAATTCTTCGGAAATCACTGACCGCGCTATTCTCAACCATCGATATTGCAGGTAGTGACGTTTCACTGACAAATTGCATACACACCGCATCAACACTTTCTAATCTGCTTTCTTCAGTAACGAAACAATTTGCGATATTCTCCCCAGAAACTGTTGATTACGCCTTCGAACCAATCAGGAAAATGAGCATTCGGCATTCGAAGCTTTTCATGATTCTCTAAAACGGCGGTAAATACCTTTCGGACTGTGGGAAAGGTCATTTTCGCCTCCGAAGGTAATAGTGTGGACGGAAAAACAACTCAGCGCAACAGTAACGGTTCCTCACTCGTAAAAGACCTCAGTTTTGCTTCTTACGACTTCCTTCGTCTATAGACGGGTATCTTTTACTGCGAGTCGTATTACTCGAGGGATTTGAATGTCTCGAGTCATTTCGGTTTTGTAGTGCAACATTACGTGGCTACACCCGAGAGGTCGTCAACCCGATCGCAGACGTTCATTTTTGCATCGATCCGACGTGAAGGTGCTCATCATCTTCGACTAGTTGTTGAGCTGCTGTGTAATCTCGAGATTTATGCCGGGGTCTATTAGTGGCCGAGATTGGTATAAGTGGGTAGTGGGTGGTGAGTGTGGGCGGTGTAATGGTTCTACCTTAAATTTAGATCTGGATTACGTGTGTTTTGTAATGGCGAGTGCTCAAGACGAGAATAAACCAATGGAAGAGTCGAAACACAGTCAAACCTGGTCAATGAGGCGAGTAAAACAAGTAGGGATAGTTATCAATACTCAATACTTACATATTTTAGATCAATTCATAGGAATCGATTTCTGCCCATCGATAAAATTGAAAGTCGATTTGTTTAGCCGACTTTCTTGTGCCAATTATCTAAAAAATCTGCAAATTCTTACACACGGGTTGGTTATTCCTCGAATGGGGGAAACAGTGGGTGTGGCGAGTCCCAGACCCATTCCAATCGATTCAGAGTCCAAAATTTAGTGGAATATGATACCCCACACGCCTAGGCACCAGAAATCCTGACACATACAAAGTGGGTGGATACATACCCATTTTGACCCATAACTTCTTCCGGTGGGTGCCAATCGTTCTGGGACACATCATTGAATTCAGCGTCCAAAATTTAGTGGAAAATGACACCCTACTCGCCTAGGTAGCAGAAATCCCGAAAACACATATTAAAATGAGTAATAAATACCCAATTTGACCCATTACTTCTTCGAATGGGTGCCAATTGTTCTGGGACCAATTTTATTGGATTCAGCGTCCAAAATTTAGTGGAAAATGACACCCCACTCGCCTAAATCACCCAAAATCTCGAAAATCCATTTTTCAAAAAACCCCTACCCCCTCCAAATTTGGTCCGATCGGGCTGAAATGTTTCGAGGACCCATCTCGGCTGGGAACAGACCCCTGACCCAAATTTCAGATTTTTAGAAAATTTTCTACTACCAAAAACGGCGTAGACAATGGACGGCGGACGGCGTACGGCGGACGGACATTGACCTTTTTTGATCCGGACATCATGAAACGTCCAGAAAAAAATTTTGAGCCGAATCGGAGAGGTTGACCATTTCATGAAAACATAGGTTGATTATTCAAGGAATAACCAACCAAAAACGCTGCCAATTCATTCACAGAGGTTGGTTATTCATCGGACCAGGAGCATGGTGACTCATTCTGATCGATTCAGCGATCAAAAATTAGTGGGAAATGATACCCCACACGCCTGGGTACCAGAAATCTCGAAAACATACAATCGAAATGGGTAGATAGGCACCCATTTTGACCTATAACCATTTTCCGCTGGCACCAATCGTTCCGAAACCCATCTCGTTGGATTCAGCTTCCAAAATTTAGTCGAAAATGATACCCGACACGCCTATTGATGAAAAAATAATATAAGGGACAGGTGAAGCTGCCGACAGTACCAATCAGTTCACATTCCTTCAGCAAATCTCCATCGATTGAGATCCTTCCACAACTTGAATTCACCATATCGCATTTGCCCTTCAACATTCATGCAACTCCAATTTCCTTTAACCGTGAACTTCTGTCGAAGGTGAAAAAGAGCGATAAAAGCAACTTTGACAAGCTCAAGGTCGCGTTGAAAACTCAATCAGGCGAGAATCTTTCAAGTTAACCTGCTTGATGGAAGTTTTCACCTTTGGAGTTTAAAGTAGGTGAAATCTCAAGGGAATTCACTACATTCAGCGAATCGGAAGAAACTTTACGAAAAAAGTCCTTTCTTCTTTTTATACGTACTTATAATAAGTTTTGTCACAATTTGGGGGAGTTTGTGTCAATGCTAAAGGCTCGAAATCGTCTTAATTAATTGTATTTGTTGACAGAAGCGTCACAGAAGAACCAACTATTTTAAATTTCTTATGTGACTACCTATAAACATTCAAGTATGTATTAAGTGATGCTATTCTTGGAATCACAAGCAATGAGAGGATTGAGCAGATGTCAATGGAGGTGGTTTGGCAGAAGACACTCCCACAGGTGTTCACTCAATGACCTCCTCCATGGGGTGCAGCGCTCTCGTCGTCGTACACTGTAACTAACATACATTTCTGGTACCCAGAAGTGTGGGGTATCATTTTCCCTTAAATTGTGGACCCAGACTCGATTGGAATGTGTCCAGGACACGGCCACACCCACTGTTTTCCCTATGTATGGGATATTTTCGACTATTTACGCGTGTGGGGTATCGTTTTCCACTGATTTTTGGACGCTGAATGAATTGGAATGAGTCTCTATGCCCCTGAGCATAATTATGGTCCGAGGAATAACTAGGAGAAGGTTGAGGAAATGTCAAGGCATGGGTCAGGAGGTGGTTTCCACCCATCAATGCTGCAGTCCCCTGGGTTCCCTTTCCCTGAGCATGTACTCCCTCAAATCTCGGCATATACTCCCACTGGCGGTTCTTTCAAAAACTTCCTCCACAGTTTGCAGCGCTCTCGTGGTCGTACACTGTAACTAACGCTCATGTCGCCACCACAAGTCTATGGCCTACAGTTTTCGTTTGTTGCCTTACAGACGGATTTTCTGTAGACTGATCTGTTTACTCAAGTGTCCTCAATACTATTCAGTCCGGGTAGGGGTCAAAATGTGTTTTCAAAAAATGGATTCTCAAGATTTTTGTTGATCTAGGCGTGTGGGGTAATTTTCCACTAAATTTTGGAAGCTGAATCCAATGAGACGGGTCCACATCCACTGTTTTCCCCCATTTTCCCCATGATCGACCTTTTTGACGACTTAGGCCTGTGGGGTATCGTTTTCCACCATTTATTAACACATCGCTAGATCTCAGTCAACAAATGTTTGAGAATTTTTTTTATTTTAAAATAAAGTTGAGAGTGCTCGATGTAGCTCAGAGATAGACTACGTGAGTTTGAAAGAAACTTTCATCAGATTTAGCAGAATTTTCGGTTCAGACCGGGTGGTAAGTTGTGAAGATTTCCACAGCATTTGCCTGTAGGTTAATAACCCTTGCGTGGCGGGATGGAATAATAAATGACTCGTTATCAAGGACTCCCAGGAGGCGAACCAGAAAAGGTCCTGATTCGGACAGGACAAATCGAGATAGATTGTTTAACTAACGTCACTAATTTGATACGGTTTCCCTGTTGCGAGCGAGCAACGATCCATTTCAACTGAGCCCACTCAGAACGTGCTGGGAGGTGAGTCCGGCTAATTGTTCACGAAACGAATTGCTCGAGGGTGAAAATTTGTCGTCGACACATTTGATAGGACGGTTGGTGATTTGCATGTTGTATTCTTGTTTAGAATACGAAGCCGCAAGTGTCGTTGAACTCAAGTGTACTTTTCACCTCTCGATCTCCTCTAAGTTCTTCTCGAACACTGTACGTATTGAAGTGCTAATTACAAACGTGCTTTCTCTTTCAATCGTCAATCCCGAAGGACGAAATGACAAGTAAAAGTGCGTGACACGAGACTCTTTTCACCTGTCAAACGATAAAACTGTTCCCACTACGTAGACAGGTCGACACACAGCGCTGAATTCCCTTCATCTCCATAGCCCTTACAATACGACTGTAAAGTTCAACTACTTGAGGTCACTCAACCTCAAAAGGTATCGCGTTTCCATACTGAGCTCTCGGGAAGGAAAGGGAAATCAATTGGGAAAAGGTGCCTCGAGGCTCGCGGACTTCCTTTCGTGCCGTTTGCGTAAGATATTTCATTCAAATAAGGCAAGCCCTTTCTTCCTTGGGCGATAGTGAGAAAGCCGCAGCTTTTGAACAGGATAAAATACTGTTTTGCTGATTGAAGCGACTAGACGAGGCCGTTGGACTGCAAAAATAACCACGAATCAGGGTTGAAATGGCGATCGACGAATTTACTTTTTAAACTACGCGGAATTGGAGGGTGGATGAATAGTGCGTTAACAGTTGAGTTTGTATGAACGGTCAATACTTCATAACGGGAAAATAGTGAGTGTAGCGTGTCCCGGATTCATTCCAATCGATTCAGCGTCCAAAATTTAGTAGAAAATGATACCCTACACGCCAAGACTGCCGAAAATCTCGAAAACCATTTTGGTTGGTTATTCCTTGAATAATACTACACATACATGAATATACTGGATTTTCGAGATATTTGGCGATCTAGGCGTGTGGGGTCTCATTTTCCACTAAATTTTGGACGCAGAAGCCAACAAAATGGGTCCCAGAACGATTGGCGCTCTCTGGAAGAGGTTATGGGTCCATATGGGTATCTATCTACCTATTTCGATAGTGGGTTTTCGTTACTAATGGTACCTAGGCGTGTGGGGTATTATTTTCTACTATTTTATGAACGCTGAATCAATTGGAGTGAGTCCCCATGCTTCTGATCCGAGGAATGACCAACCACTGTGAATGATTTTGCAGCGTTTTTAGTTAACAACTATTGTGTTACTGACTAGATAGCGGTATTAGTAGGCAACTCGACAGTCAAATACCCTAAAAGCACTTAAGATTATAGCAGATTGGTACATTCTTTTCTAGGTTTTCAGATGTTGGCGAATTGAATAAAACTGATTCTGGCATTGACACTGTAAGCTCGCGCAAAATGGTGCGGACGGCGAACGGCGGACGGACGTTGGACTTTTTTGATCTAGACACTTTAAAACGTCCAGAAACATTTTTTGAGCCGAATCGGAGTGATTGTGTTTTTGCAAGAAAACAAAGGTTGATTATTCAAAGAATAACCAGCCAATAAAAAAAAGAAAAAATCTAGCCCAGATATATCTGTCATGGATTCAACTTCCCAGTTCAGAGCTGCCAACCGTGGAGTGTTCCAGCGTTTCACATTACCGGTTCCACAAAGAAGAGATACCCGACACTTCCTCAGCTTTCTCAAGTTCAACGATATTGAAACTCCAGGGAAGGTCGAGGTCAACTCGGCTCAATCGTTCCTTATGAGAGTTTTTGTTGACTGAGAAGACCACCGAAGTGACGAGATTGCGTGATTCCAACTCGTCAAAACGCCCGAGACGACAACCCCAGGTTGTGTAACGTGGTCAGTCACAATGACCGATGTGGGTAATGTAAATTGTCGGGTGGGAAACCCGACAAAAACTACGCTCGACTTATTATCCTTCGGTTCATGTCATCTTCCGCGCTACAAAACCCTGTTACGCCGTGTGAGGGTGTACACGCCTGAAACCTCAACTGGATCCTAAGGAAAATACAGATTGACTGAGTGAGATTCATGTAACACCGCGGTTTCTTCGAGTGATCTCTCATTGGTCACCACCAGAAATGTTGATTCGAGAGCTACTATCCCTACAAATTATTGAGAGGCCCTCGCAATCGCCAAAATTACTTGTGCAGTCTCTGCCATAATCCTAGCCCGCATATTCATATATTATAGATTCTTCAATTCAATAAATTATCTCAGTAAAAGATGTGTTTCAACTAGTCTGAAAAAAATTGGGATATAGTGGCTGTGTGGAAAAACCAAAACAATGGTGGTTGGTTAACCTGGGCGCTCCCGCCACCTAGTGGGGCCACTGGGCGACTCGAGAATTTAGCGACCCTTAAATCGTTAGAGACCGTTGGGGTCGTTATTCAACTTCAAACTTTTTGCTGAGTGGCATCAATCGGAACTGGACTAATAAAACACCATTTTGAACCAGCAAAACGCATGTGCATGTCTCTCATTTTGGTTGATTGTTCCTTGATTAATGGATAATGGGTCTCTATGCATAAACTAAGGATAAACTATGGATAAAGGGATAATGGTATCTATCTACCCATTTAGATGTAAATTTTGAGATTTCTGGTAGCAAGGCTCGTGGGTTATCATTTTCCACTAAATTTTGGGCGCTGAATCCAATGAAATGGGTCCTGGAACGATTGACTCCTGTTGTATATGACGATAGGTTGCGTCATCGATCCTACGTAAGTTGTAAGTTCCTTCACTAGGATTCGCTTATGTTTTGCCATTCATGTTGTGTATGCTTTAGTATTATAAATGCGATGATAAGAGGATGGTCTCGGCGTTTGTTCAATTATTTATCCTAGAGAAAACTTCAGAATATCTAACAGGTTTAGGTGCCCAGTTGCATTCTGTGATATGACAAGTGTAATCACGAGTTAAAGGAAGTTATTCTGTGCAGCACAATTCGGGTAGTTTACGAGTACGTTTTCTCGGTATCGTTCAGGTTCATTTCAGTCGAAAATGGCGACGTCTCAAACCCCGATCCCATTGCTCACTGGCTCCAATTTCAACTATTGGAAATTTCGTATATCGGCCATCCTAAACAGGGAACAGTGTTTGGATGTGATAAATGCAGATAAACCGACTGATGTCAATGAGTTAAAGACATGGGAAAAGACGAATACGAAGGCAGAGGCAATAATAATTCAGGGCATGCAGGACATGCTTTTGGATCTTGTGAAGGACTGTCAATCAGCAAAGAGAATGTTCGTTGAAAGGTGTTTGAACTCAGGATTCAGCTTCGTCAAGATTGCATTTATGGCGGGAATTGGTGAGTCTGAAATGTGTTTTTTCATCACGACACGAGGACCATTTTCTCCAATTTGACTCAATTGTTAGAGAACTTTCCGATCTGGGATCAAAGATTGAAGAAGTTGATAGGATTTGCATCCTGTAGTTAACTTTAAGAGACGAATACAAGCTGATTATAACCGCTCTTGAGACTGCCCAAGATGCCAAACTTGACTTCATAAAATCACGACTTTTGGATGAAGAGCGCAGACTGAAAACAGAAAAAGGAGATCAAGTGAGTTAGATGAAGATCAAAATGTATTCAAGGCCAATGAAAGCGGATGTTTCATCTGCGGTGGAGCTCATCACAAGAGATTATGCCCCAAAAATCAGCAGGAAAATCGGCGAGGACATTGGCAATCCAACAAGGGCAGGCAGAACGGTAATGACAACCATGGAAATAATTTTCAGCGCCACAATCAGAATTAACAGGCCCACCAGGCAGAAATTTCATGATTGCCCTAAATTGACCCACATCAGACATGATTTTTCAAGACAACAACACATTCATATTGGATTCAGGAGCTTCTTGCCACCTGATCAAGAATTCAATGAGACGGGTAACGGAACGATTGGCACCCACCGGAAGAAGTTATGGGTCAAAATGTTTGCCTATCTACCCATTCCAAATGTAAATTTCGAGATTTCTGTTACCTGGTGGGGTATCATTTTCCACTAAACTGGACGCTGAATCCATTGGAGTGAGTCCCATGCTCCTGGTCCAAGGAATAACCAACCCCTGTGAAAGAATTTGAAGTATCTTCACAAGTAGCACTTGTACATACTCGATTGTAAGGGTGTTGTTCGCATCCTTCTTAAACATGATTGACGACCGTGAACCAGACACCTACTCATCTTCACGGAAGAGGATAATTGTGCTCTCATCTCATATACTTAATCCGTGTCTAGACGGGTTGTCTGCTTACGTCATGGGGGGGCGTCATCGAGTCACTCGAGCCATTTCTTGTACGTTACCGTGTCTTAAACGCCATGTTTTACAAGAGACCCTAAAACCAGTCCTGGTACATGTTACAGGCAGATGTGGACGCCATGAATCAACCTCAGTTACATCATCCTAATCGATTCCGCCCATTTCTTCTGAGCTTCCACTCCTAGTAAATACGCCCAGAGGCCAGTTCCTTCCTGTACTTCAGAAGCCGACCGTCGAATAAAGATCTTCAACCCGATTTAAGTCCCGTTTCTCCTTCGGCGGCATTAAATTATAACAAACTTTCCCCTTCACGAAGCGTCCAGTGAAGATGAAAACTGGTAGATTAGCTGTGCGAGTTAGAAGGAATAAAACTATTTCTGTAGACATTTCCGTTAAGTTACTTTTTCTCCCCCAACGAACTGTAGCTAATCATGGGCTCGTCGTTGAGCCTAGCGAAAAAAAGGGCAAGGTTTCTTCTCTTCATATCTACCCCATCTGGAGCTGAAGTTAATAACATCCCCCGAAAAATCACAAAATTTGGGTCACCAGGCTGCGATAAGGTCGGGAAAGGGCCCACCCTTCGGATGGGAGCAAAAAGCCGGGAATTTACCAAGGCCGACGGCAAGAGATGAAGCTCTCAAGATATCAAGAAGAAAACAGCGACGTTCATCCTAATCGTTCCAACGCTGAGCTCGTTCATCCTTCTAATCACTCGACACAGTCAAGGCTTCTGACAGCTTACTGGCCCACATTCCCGAAGGACTGTGCGATTTGCGGTTGCGGAAAGACTACTCACGACCACAAGGACAATCTCTCCACATTTTCAATGGACGAGATACTCGTAAAATGCTGTAGAGTGCCGCCAAATGCTTATTGACACCCCCCCCCCCCTCCAATTCAGTGAACTCGTCTTTCCACAGGAATATTCGTGAAATTTCAGGCAATCGCACCATATTTGGTTCATCTTCCTTCGATTATGGTCTACAAAACAACCCCCTCACACAAAACACACTAGCCTAATGAGTGAGAATGAGGCTTTCAAGATGTGTAGTGAAGTATGTATGTGTGATACCTTATCTGTTCTGTAAGTTTTGGACGTTGAACCGGTTGAGATGGGTTGCAGACCGATTTTCACACACTGAACGCGGGTATCATAGAATCTAAGTATTTTGAGAAGTAATTTTTCAAGAAAATAGATTATTTGGTCTACTATCCCTTTTGATTTATTATTTCTTGAATAATATATGAACCCATATTTTCATACAAGAGGTCAATCATTCTGATTGTGGTCGTACGCCGTCCACGCCGGTTTTGGCACTAGGAAATTTTCTAAAAAACTGAAATTTTGGTCAGGGGGTATCGACTGAATTTTGGACATTGAATCGAATGAGACGGGCCCCAGAACGATTGCTGCTCACCAGAAGAGCTTATGGGTCCAAATGGGTATGTACCCATTTTGAATGTGTGTTGAGATTTCTGGTACCTAGGCGTGTGAGGTATCACTTTCCACTAAATGTTATACGCTGAATCGAAACGTGCGTCTGATTCGACTAATAACCTACCCCTTATAAAGAATTTGGGTGAAACAAAAAACAGGGACCGCTGTCACTTAAGGTCGCTTGATAACGCTACAACTGCATGTATCGATATGCGTCACTGGCGCATGCGCTCCCCCAGTTGGCGGGGAAGAGAGGCAACTCGTTATTGATTATTTTTGTTTTATATTCAATTATTTATTTTTTGTTAATTACTTATATTGGCATAATCGACCAGCTGTCGTTATTTCTAATTTCAAACATGGTGCCAGAGCCTACGCTGTCGGGCATATCGATAACCCGACCTTGGTCGTGATATATCGATATATTGTCTTATCAGAGAAAGCGGTCCCTGTTATTCCATTTTACCAAGAATTTACTGCGTTTTTGGAAACTAGGCATGAGAGGTATCACTTTCCATTAAATTTTGAACGGCATTTGAATCGATTGGAACGAGTCTTGGACACTCAATGTTTTCCCCATACCCTCAAGGGAATGGTGGAACTATTGTAGATGAATTTGAAGCGTTTTCAATGATTCACTCTGGAGACCTTGAGGATATACGCTTTTCCCACATGCGAGGTCAATGTAAAATGACTGTAGTGAACTAATATTTGCAACGTTTTTATCAGCGTTGGAATTCTTTCAGATTGTACAAACACGAAGGGTCGAACAATCGATTATGGTCGTTTTCAATTTTGTACGAAATAACCCAATGATGTAACCACATGGACCATTCGAGAACATCCCTCACGCCATGTGGCCACATGTTGGATGCCGACGATGAAATTAATTACCAACAACCAGGAAGTTCATCGTTGAAAGTTCCATTCACACTTCAACTATGAGTTGGTGTGATGAGGTTTACAGTTAGTTGATTATCTAGGTTTGTGGAGGAAGGCTCTGGCCAAACACAGTTCGCCTTAGCGTGACTCGTCCACAGACGAGGAAGTTGTGACGATAATGACTCATTATTAATGGAAAATTGCTGGCAAACTGTACGCACACATTACAACAACACCCGAGCTGTTGTGTGAAGGAACTTTTACTAGGCCTTGTCATTTGACCTCTTAGTTGGAAAACACGCGATCCACCTATCCGTCACGTTGATTGGGTTTCAGTAAGTTTTTGAAAGTTGGTGACGGTAATGAGTAGGCTCACGATGGATCGAGTGTCGTCTTGGTGTTGTGTATTGTCCTATTCATGGGGGGTCAATGGTAGAGTTGTACAGAAACATATACTCATAGAGAGAACGGGTTTCTCAACAATCAGCCACATTATGCCGGCCATTCGAATTATAAATCAAACCATGTATCCAATATTCTAGCAACGGGCCCAAAAGGAGCCTAAAAACGCCGCAAATTCTTACACGCGGGTTGGTTATTCCTCGGATCAGGCGCATGGAGATTCATTTCTTCAACATGGGGAAAATACGGTAAACAAAGGGTGTGGTAGGTCCCGGACCCATTCCAATCGATTCAGGGTCCAAAATTTAGTGGAAAATGATACCCCACGCGCCTAGGTACCGGAAATCTCGAAAACCCGCTTCGATATAGGTGTGTAGCAACCCATTTTGACCCATAACTTCTTTCAGTTGGTACCAATAGTTCTGGAACCCGTCTCATTGGATTCAGCGTCCAAAAGTCAGTGGAAAATCATACCCCACACCCCTAGATTGCGAAAAATCTCAAAAATCCATTTTTCGAAATACACATTTTGACCCCTACCCAACCCAAATTTGGTCCGATCGGTTGAAAAGTTTCGAGGACCAACTAGAGCCAGAAACGGGCCCCAAACCAAAATTTCAGATTTTTAGAAACATTTCTACTACCAATGTCGGCGTCGACGGACGTTTGCTAATTTTGATCTAGACACCTTGAAACGTCCAGAAAAAATTTTTGGTCCGGAGATATTGACTTTTTGCATGAAAATATATGCTGATCTAGGAATAACTAACCAAAAGTGAAATTTCAATATTTACGATCAATTTAAAGGCATCTGGAGGCCCGGAAGGTTAAGGATTTCAGGTTTTCAACCATCGCACCTTGGAGCTGGAATGGAGAAAGTCTGAGAATTCTCTAAAAGTATTTCTTACACGTTCAATAATGATAATAAAGTCGAAAATCGACGACAAATAGACGCGATCCTTCGAGCCCATAACAGGAGAAATCGAGATGGGAGACATTTCGCCATGTTGTCAAGAAATCGTCATGATAAAGGCTCATCACGTTCTGAACCCTTGAACCGACCAGGTCTGGTTCGATAGACATCAGGATAAAACGTTGTCTTGAATACGTGTGAGATGAGAGGGGAAAACAAGTAGTCGCCGAGTGTAGGTAGTTGTTTCTTCGACCGGATTTGCGATGAGCAGGAAGCAATGATGACCATTTTCCATCAAAGAGGAATACCTCTGCTCTCAACTGATGATGGGTCGTATAAGGACTAGTAGTACTTGCAGGACAGCGCAAAAAATCTGTCTCTTAACCGAATTTTTCATAACACGAATGGATCGCATAGTTGAGCCGAAATACAAAAATAATAAGAAATCACAGAGGTAGATAATTGCTCGGACGAGGAAACTGGAGGCTCATTCCAATAGATTCAGCGTCCAAAATTTGGTGGAAAATGATACCCCTCACGCCTGACCACAAATATCAAAAAACACGTTCGAAATGTGCGAATAGATGCCCATTTGGACCCATAACCTCTTCCAGTGAGCGGGAGGGATGAAGGTAGGGGTCAAATGGGTTTTCCTAAAGATGAATTTTCGAGATTTTTGGCGATTTGGGCTTGTAGGGTATTATTTTCGACTAAATTTAGACCGCTGGATCCAATGAGACCTCCCACTTTTCGAAATATACATTTTCACCCTTACCCCACCCAAATTTAGTCCGATCGGGCTGAAAAGTTTCAAGGACCGACTTAATTCGTGAATTGTAATTCACGCAAATTGAGATGTTGATGGCTGCAATCTATGTTAGTGTTGCTGATTAGGCCAAGCTCGGCCGATGTCGCACAGGGAATTTTTGTTGACGACTGACAACAAGGAAGACTCACAACAACCTATTACTCTGAGATGAGTTGTGATATAAGTTGACCCTAAAAGGCTTGATGCCAGGGGATAATTCTGTACGAGAAGCATTCATGCGGGGAACGCCTCCCTTTCGGCTCAAGTATTCGCAAGTTTGAGAATAATCTTGGCGTGTTGGCGAGGGTGAACGTTGAAAAGACCCCGTTACGTCACTTGGGCTCATCCTTCCTGTTCAGGGCAGACACGAACTCGCTGGATCCGACGTCTGATTGACGGATTGGATTTCGCGGTTCCCAAGGACTGGAACTACTTTTGGTTGTGCACTTGAACGAGAAATGGGCGAATTTTTGTTCTTACCGATCAACGTAGTCGCCCAAGAAGAGGTAATTAGCCGCAGGGGGGTAGCCCAATTTGTCCAAATGCCGAAGAAGATCTTGAAACTGTCCGTGAATGTCGCCCACGATGTTGACTGGAGAGCACAGTTCGAGAAGCATCGGTTGTGACAAAAACAATTCGCGAGCAGCTCCGCACAGGTCGCGGATCTGCCATTCAGCTAAAGTCATCTGAAACCACAAACAAACAACGTTATTCCATGTATAGTGGAATATCTTGAACATGATGCGATTTTAGTTGGTTATTCCCTGCATAATCAACCTGTTATCACGCAAAAAACCTATCCGGATCGGCCCAAACATTTTTCTGGGCGTATCAAGGTGTCTAGATCAAAATAAGAAAATGTCATTATAAGCAAATGGGGGTCAAAATGTATTTTTCGAAAAATGAATTTTTGACATTTTCGGCAATTGGGGTATCATGAGCGACTGAATTTAGACGCTAAATCCAATGGAACGAGTCCTGGAACGATAGGCGCCCACCGGAAAATGGGCTCCATTATGACCCAATTTATCTATTCACCTATTTTGAATGTGTTTTCGAGATTTCCGGTATCTAGGTGTGTGGGGTATCATTTTCCACTATATTTTGGACACTGAATCCAATGGGACGGGTCCCGGAACGATTGGTACAAACTAGAAGAGGTTATGGGTCAAAATGGGTACCTTCTACCTATTCCAAATGTGTGCTTTCGACATTTCTGGTACCTAGGCGTGTGAGGTATCATTTTCCACTAATTTTTGGATCCTGAATCGATTGGAATGGCTCCGCGACCCGCCACTGTTAGCCACTGTGTTTCCCCCATTTTCCCCATGTTGAAGAAATGAGTCTCTGGTCGTCAGGTTTATCACAATTTTAAACGGATATCAACCAATATCTCAATCATCATCTACATTTACCTCAAGCAATGCGTTGACTTCAGTCAATGGGTCTGCATATGACGTAAAGTCAATGTAAAATGTTGTTTATTAAAATAAAATTCCCTTCCAATCGATTCAGGGTCCAAAAATCAATAGAAAATGATACGCCACAAGCCTAGATTGCCAAAAATCTCGAAAATTCATTTTTCTAAATACACATTATGGCCCCTACCCCATCCAAATTTGGTCCGATCGGGTTGAAAAGTTTCTAGGACCAACTAAAGCAGGAAACGGGTCCCTGGCCAAAATTTCAGATTTTTAGAAATTTTTCTACAACCAAAAACGGCGCGGACGGCGTACATACATGTGACTTTTGGTTGGTTATTCCTAGAATAATCAACCTATGTTTTCATGCAAATGGTCAACCTCTCCGATTCGGCTCAAAATTTTTTTCTGGACGTTTCATGATGTCCTGATCAAAAAAGGTCAATGTCCGTCCGCCGTACGCCGTCCGCCGTCCGCCGTCCGCCGTCCACGCCGTTTTTGGTAGTAGAAAATTTTCTAAAAATCTGAAATTTGGGTCAGGGGTCTGTTCCCGGCCTAGGACGGTCCTCCAAGCTTTTCAGCCCGATCGGACCAAATTTGGGCGGGGTAGGGGTCAAAATGTGTTTTTTGAAAAATGGATTTTCGAGATTTTGGGCGATTTAGGCGAGTGGGGTATCATTTTCCACTAAATTTTGGACGCTGAATCCAATGAAATGGGTCCCAAAACGATCGGCACCCTCTGGAAGAAGTTATGGGTCAAATTGGGTATATATTACCCATTTTGAATATGTGTTTTTGAGATTTCTGGAACCTAGGCGTGTGGGGTATCATTTTCCGCTAAATCTTGGACGCTAATTTCAATGAAGTGGGTCCCGGAACGATTGGCACCCTCTGGAAGAAGTTATGGGTCAAATTGGGTATATATTACCCCTTTTGAATATGCGTTTTCGAGATTTCCGGTACCTGGGCGTGTGGGGTATCATTTTCTACTAAATTCGGGATCCTGAATCGATTGGAATAGGTCTGGGACCCGCCGCACCCACTGTTTCCCCATTTCCCCCATGTTGAAGAAATGAGTCTCCATGCGCCTGGTCCGAGGAATAACCAACCCCTGTGTAAGAATTTGCAGCGTTTTTGGTTGATTTATTCATGAATAATCATCACCCTATGTTTTCATACAATAAGTCAATCTCTCCGATTCGGCCCAGAATTTTTTTTCTGGACGTTTCATTATGTCTAGATCAAAATTAGCAAATTAGCCGTAGAATATTTTCGGTCCTCGAAACTTTTCAGCCCGGCGCTGAATCCAATGAGGCGAGTCCCGGAACGATTGGCGCCCTCTCGATGAGGTAATGAGTCAAAATGGGTGCTTATCTACCCATTTCTGGAACCTAGGCTTGTGGGGTATCATTTTCCACTAAATTTTGGACCCTGAATCGATTGGAATGGGTCCTGGACCCGCCACACCCACTGTTTTCCCCATTTTCCTCATGTTGAAGAAATGAGTCTCCATGCGCCAAGTCCGAGGATTTGATCTAGACACATTGATACGCCTTGAAAAAAATATGTTGGACCGAATCGGAGAGATTGACTCTTTGCATGAAAATATAGATTGATTGTTCAAGGAATAACCAACCAAAATATAACAGAAAATCTGTTTCCCTAATGGGCAGAGCCGGTGCTTGTTTATTATCGAGCTGACGACAGCAACAATGAAGTTCAAGGTTATATACGTTTTGAGAATTTACACGATTAAATGCTGCATCAGCAACCGGGCGGAATTGCAAATTAGACCGGAGGGCACGTGAGTAGGTAGGTATTGTTCAGTAATTTCGAGACGCTCGAGTTAGAGCCCACAATTGGATAATAGCCAGGGAACAATCGTGCTCCGCTCGAGCCTGTCATTCTCGTTTCGACAGTTGCACAAAGTTTAAAAGAACCATCCTGTTTGTGCCCACTAATGGCTCGTCGTTAGCGGACAATAAACACTACTCAGGTGTACCGAGAACTGATATTCTTCTCTCGTATCAAATAGCCCTTCGCATCTCGCCAATCATTAACGACACCGAATAATACAAAACTGACGGTTCTCAGAAACGTAGCGAATAATGGTAATGCCAGTTTAAATTCCCTCTCGTCAAATATAAATCCAATTCACGACGAATATCGTTTGAAAAGAACGCAATAAACTCCGGATGGACGTGCACGTACGTAAAAATGAATATCATTTCGATGGATCAAGTCACGCCAATGTTATACCTTTGCGTGCCGCCCACCGTTCGTTAACAATTTGCATAGGTCACGTTGTACACAAATTTATACAACGCAAAACGTATGTTCCTGCCATAGTTGTAAGGCGAGCGTTTTGTACGTCTCTTTTTATCGTTCAGATCGGTATCCAGTTCACACAAAGGAATATGAATAATTTAGTTGTGTGGAGGAAACACTGCGTTTAGTTCCGAAGGGAGCCTTATCGACAGAAATATTCGTTTTCCTGCACTACAGGGTGCGGCAGCATAACCTTATTAAAATCTTAATAGAAATCAGCGTCCATAACCTCTTCCGGTAGACGCCAATCGTCCCGGGACCAGTCTCATTGGATTCAGCGTCCAAAATTAAGTGGAAAATGATACCCCACAGGCCTTGATTGCCAAAAATCTCAAAATTTCATTTTTCGCAAACCAGAAGCTGAGGAGGCCAGGGTTAGATCAGGTAACCCACAAATGCTCATAGCGCAGCGCGAGTGCAGCAAATTTTTATCGTTACACACTGATTCTTTTCGATTAAACCTCATGAACGTTACTTTGAGCCCTGGTAGGCAGTTGTGCGTTCATTCAAGCAACGTTTTGGATCCTGGTTCATGGGGAAGCTCATAAGCGTCATGGACAGACTCATGGTCTTGTAAACATACACATACTTTGGCGTCATTGAATATACGATTTGCTGTCATATCAGACAAGAGAGTGGATTTATTTGTTTTCTTCAGAACGAAGTTGAGTGTGAGAAGTCCAACAACTTGTTAACCAACTGAAGGCTTCTCTTCGTCTGTCTTCGACGCACTTTTGCGACGTTATTTTATCTTCAAGGGAACGACGAGAGAGAAAAACTCAATTTCGCACAAGAACCCTCGTTGGAGGATTCCACGGCCAATCCTGCGTATTTTTACTACAGCGATTTGCGCCTGCGAATGAGCCAACAAGAAAACTCACGTTCGTCTTGGTCGCCGCACAGTAAACCGAGGATACGAAAGAAGTGAATACGAGAGATCCTCAAAGTGCAAGCGAAAAAGGGAAAGAAAGTGGAAACTACTCGCGTCTTTCGTCGGAATGCTATTCTACTGCTTTGGCCGCCAAAATGGAATGAAATGTCCTTTCTCCAGTCAACCGCTCCGAGTCGTTTACTCCTGTTTCTGGTGCGAACTAGGAAGTAATGTATATCACTGGGATATCGGGAAATGGTGGCGTTCATCTTCAAGATTTCCGGCCGTTTCTCCAATCGGCCCGAACAAGAACAAGAAAAATTTTCAGCAAGATCACCTGCTACCATAATGAATAATCAATCTATGTTATCATGCAAAAAATCAATCTTTCCGATTCGGAGCGATACCCATGTAGGGTATCATTTTCCACTAAATTTTGGACGCTGAATCCAATGGGACGGGTCCCGCAACGATTGGCTCCCTCCGGAAGAGGTTATGGGCCAAAATGGGTATTTATCCACTTATTTCAAGAAGGGGTTTCGAGGTTTCTGATACCTAGGCATGTGAGGTATCATTTTCCACTAAATTTTGGACGCTGAATCCAATGAGACGGCTCCTGGAACGATTGGCGCCCAATGGGAGAGGTTATGGGTCAAATGGGTATTAATCTACCCACTTTGATGGTTTCTTTCCAAGATTTCTGGTACCTAGGCGTGTGGGGTATCGTTATCCACCAAATTTAGGAAACTGAATCGATTGCCCTGATACGAGTATTAACCAAACCCTGAGAAAGGATTTGCAGCGTTTTTATCGTTTTGTATATTGTACAGACGGATAGCTGGCGGTGAATAATGTGGATAATGTGAATAATGGTGGGCAAGAACATTGTTTTTGTTGATCCCGACTACCGTGGACCGGATAATTGGAAAACTCAATCAGATCGTTGAAATATCCTCAGTTGTTGATTTCAAATACCGATATAATGTTTAAGAGATAAATAATTAGGTACTAACTATCCTGAACAAATAATTGATCGAGTAGGGAAAACGTGATTAATGTACCTGTTATTGTTTATGTCTACACTCGGTATCTCGAACTATAGAATCGATCATAAGAATCGAGTACGCCCACCAATCGAAACGTTATCATTATGAGGAGACATTGTCGAGGGATGACTTTGACCTATTAGGTAGTACTATTATAATCATTTTACCCATTTGAAGGTTAGTCTTCGAGAAAACTGAGAAATAGTTTACATGAAATTGAACAGCAGACTATCAAGGAATGTCATAACGCCATCAAAAATATCGATTTGCGAACACAAAAAGTTCATGTTTATATGAGAAAAGCCTTAAAAATAACTGATTTTTTTAGTTTATATGATCTCAATCGACATCTTGATTTAGCATTTAGCCAAAGTGTTTTCAATTGAATAAGATTCTACCGACGTTTATGAGGCAAATTAATTTTCTCTAAAATTCTCCAAATGCGAGAATTAGTGGCGTTATCAATTACTCACATACCTATCAAGATTATGATATTTTTCGTCTGAAGGCGTCTAGGCGTATTGCGTAAGGTCTCTGTCTTCTGTACTGATAACAGTAACAAGTTGGGCTCTTTTGTTCAGTCTAGAACTATTTTTACGATCTGTGTTACGTAATAAAAATTAATTTCGCGAAAATTAGGTGACTGGAAATATTGACTATTCACTGTTGAGCAATTAAAACAATTATTTCTCCATAATTTCTTGTTGCCGAACAAACTACAAATTATATTCAATCTAAACTGTAATAAAATAACATGAGAAAATGTTGTCGATGGGTGAGATGAGTTTACGCAGAAGGGTGTTGCTTCTGAGCAAATATATGCAAATATACAAAAAAGTAATAAGAGTTGAAAGGTCGAAAGCACATTCCTTATAATTACGTCAAGCACTGCAGACTTCTCACAGAAGTGGCCATAGCCAGACATATTTATGTCAATGAAGATCAGTCTTACAAAGGTACGAACTATTGCAATGGGAATGTCACCGAAACATGAACATTTTTTAAAACGATAAGCTTATATTTGGAGCAAAATAGATGTATACTCCTCTGAAGAATTCAAGTAACACTGCAAATTCCCTCACAGGGGTTGGTTGTTCCTCGAACCAGGAGCATGGGGACTGATTCAAATTGGTTCAACGTCCAAAATTTAGTGGAAAATGATACCTCACACGCCAAGGTACTAGAAATCTCAAAAACACATTCGAAAGGGGTAAATAGGTACCCCTTTTGATCCATAACCTCATTTAGAGGAAACCAATATCGGGCTGAAAAACGTCAATGACCAATTAAAGCCGGAATTTCAAATTTTTAGACATTTTTCTAGAACCAAAATCGGCGTGGACGGGCACATTCTAATTTTGATCTAAACACCTTGAAAAGTAGAAAAAAGGGATGGATTGAAGATGTTGACTTGATTATTCAAGGAATGACCAACTAAAAAGCAACAAACAGATTTGCGAGGTTCGTTTTCTGTATTTCTGTTCAAATTGAATATACGAATGAACAGAATTAAACTCTCGGTACCTCGCCGCATCCCAGGTTCTGAAAGTACATACTGTGACTCTATAGCGCTCAGCATTTGGCGCTGTGAAGAAGGGACCACTCATCTATCTTCTCAGTTCAGCAACTTTTAAAAACTAGAAAAGTTAGTAGACCATACTTGGGGGAAAAACAGAAGAAAAATCTTGAAAGGAAGTTGATGAGCTCCGCACTGCCGTCGGAATTTCGGTCAATAGCCTTCCAAAGAAGATGTGAATAGGATAGGAATAAAAAGGAAAAACTTCCTTGGAAGTAGACAAGCAGTCTCCGTCTGGAAAAAGGAAGTGAAGCTTAGGCTGAGAAAGATTCAAGTTGGACGGTTGAAATGAGTTGGGAAAATCATATACCGTTTTTGGGCCGAAGCCAAAACATTTGGGCAGTATGCCTCATAGAATCTCTCGATACTCTCTTTAAAAGGCAAATAGGCGGAAGGGACGTGGCTTGTAATATTTGCGTACTGATTAGTTCTAACGTGAGAGGAATAATTATTTTCATCGAGGATTCAAAAAACCCTCACTTGACTCCAAACCAACCAACGACGACAGTAAAAGCTCCAAATTCCTCTCAAAACTTCCCCCAATTCAGATCTCATCCTTTCTCACTTTCACGGAAAAACTTTTAATCCAATGAAACTTCTCCCGACGGTCGTTTAAAAGCGAGTGTGATTCTCTTTAATCTGTTTAAACTGTAATGAAGTTTTCTTAGAATGCGCTTTTCACGTGGCCTTGAAGGCGGACTGATCTTAACCCTCACTGTGAAATCAACGTCTGAAAAATTGTAGAAGATCAAATCAAACGGATGTGGAACACAATATCGGACAAGTTGAAATTATTGTGTTGAGTCAATGAGAAGTGAGTTTGCATTCCTAAAAAAAATCCTATTAAAATAATAAGCATGTGTGTATTGTCAGAAGCCCAACTTTTTTTACAATTTTATAGTAACGAGTAATCTCATTAACAAACAAGAAGGAGAAACGAAAAAAGTACGAGTAGAAATCACAAATTTCAACAAAATACGAGTAAAGATGAAAAGTAAACAAAATATGGAAAGCTACAACCCTTCATATCTGTGCAACCTCCACGGGATTGTATGTACAGCGAGGGTCCAAGAAGTTCACTACCGAGTCCACCAGGTTCGCGACAGTCACACCCAATTCAGGGACTGTGAAACCGCCGAATGTAATTGACGAAAAACTCTCCAACACTGCACGGAACTAGTATATAACAACATCAACACATTAGTATAACAGATATTGGTTTTCCAAATTGAATTGAGATCATTCCAAATGAAAATGAGATCTTACCAAATAAATTTAGATCTTTCAAAACCAATTGAGAACATTACAATTCAAATTGAAATCTTTCCAGTTTAAATTGAACAATTCAAACAAAATATAGATCTTTCCAAATCAAATTGAGATCTCTCCGAATCAAATTGAGAACTTTTCAAACCAAATTGAGAACATTCCAAACCAAATTGAGAATTTTTCAAATAAAATTGAGTTCAATTCGAATCAAATTTGAAACTCAGGTATTTTTTTTTACTCAGATATAATATTTTGTAGAAAAGACGGAAAAGATGATTAATGCAAGATGGAATGTATTCATTTATTTCTTCAAGTTCATATTAAAATTACGAAACCTCGGACCAGACGCATGGGGACTCATTCCAATCGATTCAGCGTCCACAATTTAGTTGAAAATGATACCCCACACGCCTAGGTACCAGAAATATCGAAAACACACATTCGAAATGGGTAGGTAGGCACCCATTTGACCCATAACCTTATCTAGAGGGCGGCAATGGTTCCCGGGCCCATCTCATTGGATTCAGCGTCCAAAATTTAGTGGAAAATGATACCCCATACGCCTAGATGGCCGCAAATCTCAAAAATCCATTTTTCAAAAAACACATTTTGACCCCCCCTTTCTTCAAATTTGGTCCGATCGGGTTGAAAAGGTTCGAGGACCAACTAGAGCCGAAACGGACTATTCGGACGGACAATTGCTAATTTTGATCTACACACCTTGAAATGCCCGATAAAAATTTATGGGCCGAATTAGAGAGATTGACTTTTTGCATGAAAACAATTCAAGGAAAAACAAACCCAAAACGATTTTTCGAGCTGTACAAGGAAAATCAAGCTACTGTGAGCTTTTCTAGCTTACTAGATGAGTCTATGCGCTGGTATCGTCGATAAGCAAAAACCAGACATCATCAAACCGAAATGCGTGATAAGTTTCAGTGTTTGCCTGAGTTCAGCACAAACAAATATAAATTTCAGCAGTTTGAATTGGGAGCTTTCTTCGTGGGAACCCGATGTTCCGAGAAAAAATTCAATATTGTTTACCGAATAAAGTGATTTGGGGAAAATAACAGACGAAGGTCGTTCCAGAACCACTCGCCAAAAGAAACGAAGCGGTTAGAAAGGAACCGCTCGGGACGATTACAACGTTATACAATGCGATGTTCGAAACGGAGGAAAATCTTCGAGATACGTACAATCTGGCACTTTGATGGCAGTTGAAGATCGGAGAGAAAAAACGTCCACACGTACAAGTCATCCAACCACTTGCAGCGGTGCACGCTTTCACGATATTAACGTCCTGACCGGCGTTCAACTCGAGATTATTTCCGGTTTGGCAGCCGGTTAAGAGGTTTGGTCGTTAGTGAACTTCTTGACTCACTATTTGGCCGTCTTTAACAAATATGGGACTCCGCGTTTGGCTAACAAAAACGTTCTCTTTCTGTTGTTTGACTCTTTCTAATAGTAAACGAGTGGAACGGGCTTCAACAAAACAAACTCATCTGCTGATGAGAAGACATCTCTTCTCTCATTTCTCATGTTAGTGTCACTCATCTCAACAACCCCGTCACACATTCCTAGATTCTTCAGAAGAGTTCTACCTTTTTCTTCTTTTGGTTGGTAATTCCTTGAATAATCAACCTATGTTTTCATGCAAATGGTCAACCTCTCCGATTTGGCTCAAAAATTTTTTCTGGACGTTTCATGGTGTCTAGATCAAAACGCTGCAAATTCTTACACAGGGGTTGGTTATTCCTCGGACCAGGCGCATGGAGACTCATTTCTTCAACATGGGGGAAATGGGGAAACAGTGGGTGCGGCGGGTCCCAGACCTATTCCAATCGATTCAGGATCCAGAATTTAGTAGAAAATGATACCCCACACGCCCAGGTACCGGAAATCTCGAAAACGCATATTCAAAATGGGTAATATATACCCAATTTGACCCATAACTTCTTCCAGAGGGTGCCAATCGTTCCGGGACCCACTTCATTGAAATTAGCGTCCAAGATTTAGCGGAAAATGATACCCCACACGCCTAGGTTCCAGAAATCTCAAAAACACATATTCAAAATGGGTAATATATACCCAATTTGACCCATAACTTCTTCCAGAGGGTGCCGATCGTTTTGGGACCCATTTCATTGGATTCAGCGTCCAAAATTTAGTGGAAAATGATACCCCACTCGCCTAAATCGCCCAAAATCTCGAAAATCCATTTTTCAAAAAACACATTTTGACCCCTACCCCGCCCAAATTTGGTCCGATCGGGCTGAAAAGCTTGGAGGACCGTCCTAGGCCGGGAACAGACCCCTGACCCAAATTTCAGATTTTTAGAAAAATTTCTACTACCAAAAACGGCGTGGACGGCGGACGGCGTACGGCGTACGGCGTACGGCGGACGGACATCGACCTTTTTTGATCAGGACATCATGAAACGTCCAGAAAAAATTTTTGAGCCGAATCGGAGAGGTTGACCATTTGCATGAAAACATAGGTTGATTATTCAAGGAATAACCAACCAAAAACATAGGTTGATTATTCAAGGAATAACCAACCAAAAGGTCAATGTCCGTCCGCCGTACGCCGTCCACGCCGTTTTTGTTAGTAGAAAATTTTCTAAAAATCTGAAATTTGGGTCAGGGGTCTGTAACCGGCCTGGGACGGTCCTCCAAGCTTTTCAGCCCGATCGGACCAAATTTGAGTGGGGTAGGGGTCAAAATGTGTTTTTTGAAAAATGGATTTTCGAGATTTTGGGCGATCTAGGCGAGTGGGGTATCATTTTCCACTAAATTTTGGACGCTGAATCAAATGAAATGGGTCTCAGGACGATTGGCACCCCCTGGAAGAAGTTATGGGTCAAATTGGGTATATATTACCTATTTTGAATATGTGTTTTTGAGATTTCTGGAACCTAGGCGTGTGGGGTATCATTTTCCGCTAACTCTTGGAAGCTGAATCCAATGAAGTGGGCCTCAGGACGATTGGCACCCACTGGAAGAAGTTATGGGTCAAATTGGGTATACATCACCCATTTTGAATATGTGTTTATGAGATTTCTGGTACCTGGGCGTGTGGGGTATCATTTTCCACTAAATCATGGACACTGAATCGATTGGAATGGGTCTGGGACCCGCCGCACCCACCGTTATCCCCATTTCCCCCATGTTGAAGAAATGAGTCTACTTGCGCCTGGTCTGACGAATAACCAACCCCTGTGTAAGAATTTGCAGCGTTTAAATATGTGTTTTCGAGATTTCTGGTACCTAGGCGTGTGGGGTATCATTTTCCACAAAATTTTGGATCCTGAATCGATTGGAATGGGTCTGGGACCCGCCGCACCCACCGTTATCCCCATTTCCCCCATGTTTTTAAATAAGTTTCCATGCGCCTGGTCTGACGAATAACCAACCCGTGTGTAAGAATTTGCAGCGTTTTGTGATGATACTTACATGCGCCTTCGTACGGGACTGGTCTATAGAGCAAGGTACAAACTATGACGCGTCCCCTGCTTCTTAAGGACATTATCCCCCACCCGCGCCATCCTTCAATTCCAGTGGCAATTTTTCCAAAATTCTAAAAAGATCCTGAATCGATTGGAATGGGTCTGGGACCCGCCACACCCACAGTTTCCCCTTTTCCCCGTGTTGAAGAAATGAGTCTCCATGCGCCTGGTCCGAGGAATAACCAACCAGCGTGTAGGAATTTGAAGCGTTTTGATCTAGACACCATGAAACGTCCAGAAAAAAATTTTGAGCCGAATCGGAGAGGTTGACCATTTGCATGAAAACATAGGTTGATTATTCAAGGAATTACCAACCAAAAGAAGAAAAAGGTAGAACTCTTCTGAAGAATCTAGGAATGTGTGACGGGGTTGTTGAGATGAGTGACACTAACATGAGAAATGAGAGAAGAGATGTCTTCTCATCAGCAGATGAGTTTGTTTTGTTGAAGCCCGTTCCACTCGTTTACTATTAGAAAGAGTCAAACAACAGAAAGAGAACGTTTTTGTTAGCCAAACGCGGAGTCCCCTGTCCGCCAGTCATGAAACTGGTTGCGCAACTAGTCATAAAACCAGTTGCGCAACCAGTCATAAAAGCGGTTGCGCAACCAGTCATGAAACCGGTTGCGCAACCAGTCTTGAAACCGGTTGCGCAACTAGTCTTGAAACCAGTTGCGCAACTAGTCATAAAATCGGTTGCGCAACCAGTCTTGAAACCGGTTGCGCAACCAGTCATAAAAGCGGTTGCGCAACCAGTCATGAAATTGGTTGCGCAACCAGTCATGAAACCGGTTGCGCAACCAGTCTTGAGACCGGTTGCGCAACTAGTCATAAAACGGGTTTTATGACCGGTTGCGCAACCAATCAAAAAACCAGTTGCGCAACCAGTCATAAAAGCGGTTGCGCAAACAGTCATGAAACTGGTTGCGCAACTAGTCATAAAACCAGTTGCGCAACCAGTTTTAAAATCAATTGCGCAACCAGTTTTAGAATCTGTTGCGCAACCAGTTTTGAAATTGGTTGCGCAACCAGTTTTAGAATTGGTTGCGCAACCAGTCATGAGACTGGTTGCGCAACCAGTCATGAAACCGGTTTTATGACCGGTTGCGCAACCAATCAAAAAACCAGTTGCGCAACCAGTCATAAAAGCGGTTGCGCAAACAGTCATGAAACTGGTTGCGCAACTAGTCATAAAACCAGTTGCGCAACCAGTCATAAAAGCGGTTGCGCAACCAGTCATAAAACCGGTTGCGCAACCAGTCATAAAACCGGTTGCGCAACTAGGCATAAAACCAGTTGCGCAACCAGTCATGAAACCGGTTGCGCAACCAGTCATGAAATTGGTTGCGCAACCAGTCATAAAAGCAGTTGCGCAACCAGTCATGAAACCGGTTGCGCAACTAGTCTTAAAACCAGTTGCGCAACTAGTCATAAAATCGGTTGCGCAACCAGTCTTGAAACCGGTTGCGCAACCAGTCATAAAAGCGGTTGCGCAACCAGTCATGAAATTGGTTGCGCAACCAGTCATGAAACCGGTTGCGCAACCAGTCTTGAAACCAATTGCGCAACCAGTCATAAAACCGGTTGCGCAACCAGTCATAAAACCGGTTGCGCAACCAGTCATAAAACCGGTTGCGCAACTAGTTTTAGAATCGGTTGCGCAACCAGTCATGAAACCGGTTGCGCAACTAGTCATGAAACCGGTTGCGCAACCAGTCATAAAAGCGGTTGCGCAACCAGTCATAAAACCGGTTGCGCAACCAATCAAAAAACCAGTTGCGCAACCAGTCATAAAAGCGGTTGCGCAACCAGTCATGAAACCGGTTGCGCAACCAGTCATGAAACCAGTTGCGCAACCAGTCATGAAACCGGTTGCGCAACCAGTCATGAAACCAGTTGCGCAACCAGTCTTGAAACCGATTGCGCAACCAGTCATAAAAGCGGTTGCGCAACCAGTCATACTGGAAAATGATACCCCACTATCCTAGGTACCAGAAATCTCGAAAATGCATATTCAAAATGGGTAGATAAGACACCCATTTTGACCCATAACCTCTTCTGGTGGGGTGCTAATCGTTCTGGGACCCATTTCATTGAATTCAGCGTCGAAAATTTAGTGGAAAATTATACCCGACACTACTATATCGTCAAAAATTTCGAAAACCCATTTTTCGAAATACACATTTTTACCCCTACCCCACCCAAATTTGGTCCGATCAGGCTGAAAAGTTTCGAGGACCAACTAGAGCTGAAAACGGGGGTACCTGACCAAAATTTCAGTTTTTTAGAAATTTTTGTACTACTTCTACTCTCGACTTTTTTGATCTAGACATTTTGGAACGTCCAGAAAAAATTTTTGGGCCGAATCGGAGAGGTTGACTTATTGCATGAAACCACGCATAAAACGAATCTGTCAAGTGAGTGTTGTCAATTCTTAATCAACGCTTGCACGTACGTATGATTACGAGGAATATTTTGGTACCAGTTCCTCGTGGCAGAGTATTTTGGAATTGCATTTCTATTTTGGAGGCACATGACTCCAACTCAGTCCATTAGTTCATTCGCAATCGTTCTATTTCACCTCGATCCCCTATACGGAATGACCGCTCGCCAACTCGAACTCATTCAACCCGCGTGCTGTGCGGCACAATGAGCCAATACAACTTGGCCAACAAGCGCAATAGAAATAACGACATTCTCGTCAGGCAAATCCGACTGGTCAGAGCCCGTTGGCCCGGTCAAACCCACACCTGTCCTCGTCAGGACTCAAGTCAGGGCATCCGATCGCGTGATCCCGAACGTGGGACACGGGAAGCTCCTACACGAAACGTAGCGGTTCGTTACACTATCACCTTTTTAAGCTCGACCTATAAACGTTTCAATAAAGTTGCACGGCAACTATTGAGCGAAATCCGGCCTTAACCAATCAAAAATCCAATTAAAAATACGGGTAATTCCTCGGACCTGGATGGGGCATGGGGACTCACTCCAATCGATTCAGCGTCCAAAATTGAGTTGAAAATGATACCCCACACGCCTGGGTACCAGAAACCTCGAAAGCCCACCTTCGGAATAGGTAGATAGATACCCATTTTGACCCACAACTTCTTCCAGTGGGCGCCAATCCTTCCGGGACCCATCTCACTGGATTCAGCGTCCAAAATTTAGTCGTAAATGATACCCCACATACCTAAATCGCCGAAAATCCATTTGTCGAAATACACATTTTGATCCCTAACTCCCCCTCACCCAAATTTTGTTCGATCGAGCTGAAAACGTTCGAGGACCAACTAAAGCCAGAAACTGGCCCGTGCCCAAAATATTACCTTTTTATAAAATTGTCTACTACCAAAATCTGCCTGTACGGCGGATGGACATTTGCTGGACCGTGGCACTGTATGCATGCCCACCTTGGGCCATATACACCAAAAGAAAGCACCTGCAGGAACTGGTCAAAGCCCAGCGAAGCGCTCTCCCCATAGTTAGCCTGGCATACAGGGCAGTATCAAATGACGCTCTCCATCTCCTCACAGGGCAGATGCCATTGGTCCTTAGGATGCAGGCCCAAACATCAATCTGACTAGTCAACCACGGCAAGAAAAGCAGGATTCCAGGATGCACGACAGAAGCCTCAATAACAGAGTGGTGCCTGGATAAGTGGCATGAACGATGGGTACCTCCTCCAAGGACGGCACACTTATAGAATCTTGCCAATTGTTAGAGCACGCCATTGAAGTGGACCACTATTCCTCCGAGTTTGCAACTGGCCATGGTGATTTCAATGCCTAACTCCGCACTATGAGATTGAAATTATCCCCTCTTTAAGAGAGCAGCAAACCTGAAACAGCAGACCCTGTTCATCTCAAGTGCCCAAAATATGCAACAGCTCGAAGGCGATGGCTCGCAGTGCTAGGTCCAGCAGCACCAGAAGAAAACCCCTAGCAGGAGGCATTTCAAACCAGAAACACCGCTGAAAGCACCAAAAAACTCGCCCATCATGTCATGGCAGAAAAAGGATGGCCTACCTGCCAAGTAGCCCCTCCTGGTCACAACCATGCTACCTCCGTGAGTTCCATCCTGGGCACTGCTGAGTAAAGCAGTGGCAAAATGCATGGCAGGAGAGTGAGCACAACTGTCAGGTACATTCAACAACAATGAGCATAGTCCCTGGTAATGCTGCAAGACGTAGGAACAGGAAGACAATGAAAAGACCTGACAGATGCACATTTGCTTATTTTGATCTAGACACCTTGTAACACCCAGAAAAAAATTTGAAATTTGGAAAAAAATTGCAAATAACAAGTTCCTCTGGCGGAATGAGCTTAGGTGAATATAACATTGACATGAAATCATATATCTATGTATATATTTATATAAATATATATCTTTTCAATTTTCCGAAAGTATCGTACAATTTTTACTAATTAGCGTATAGATTTCTATTCCAATATTTTTGAAAATTAGTCGCCCTATAATTTGTACGCTGTAACAGGCGCCATTTCTCCGTCCTCCAGTTCGTTATGAATTCATCCTGGTGCTCGAGGCGAGGTTCCCTCGAATGAAATTCAATACACATCAACAATTTCTCGAGACCTTATGTAAGAGGAAGGCACCGCTGGTATCATCTCTGAAAGGGAGAAAAAAGTACGATCACGATCCGTAGGTAATTTTCAAGTCCTCAACGCCCTCAAAAAAAAGTATCGACGTTGTTCAAAGCCTCACGTTGGCCTCGGGGGCTTTTGAAGCAGTTTTATTTCCCTTTTGTGTTACACAATAGTTATATTTTCAACAAAAGGAGATTTAAAAAAAAGGTGAATCGAATATGAAATTGAGGGCGGTGCATCACGCAAAGAACGCCTCTCGCCCACGCGCGTCAGGAAATGATGTTCTGGTTGCAGTTCCATTTTCTTGATCTGGCGTTATCCATATTCACCAAATTGTTAATCCTCCAAGCAGTTCTCCACCGCTGCTGTTTGACGAATGGCCATTTCACTCAGTTTACCTCCGAAAACAAGTAACGCGTCGATCCAAAGTAATTAATTTGCCATGATTCACATGAATGAAAATGAATCAATTAATCAATAAGATTCATTCGATCAGAAATCACATTACGAACAATTTTCATGCATCGGAATACACCCCGAGTCAAAGAGTGCGGTTTAGGGTGGATACGTACATAATTTGTATTTATTATCTTATTTTATTTGTATATTATATTTATCACGATCTGTCGGACTGAGTTGGCTCATGATTTTCTAGCCCTGTGGGGTATAATTTTCGACTAAATTTTGGACGCTGAATCCAATGAGACGGGTCTCGGGACGAATGAAGCCCACTGGAAGAGGTTATGGGTCAAAATGGGTATGTATCTACCCATTCGAATGTGTTTTCGATATTTCGGGTACCTAGGCGTGTGGAGTATCATTTCCCACTAACTTTGGACGCTGAATCGATTGAAAAGAGCCTCCATGCGCCTGGCCCGAGGAATAACCAAATCCTGTGAACGAATTAGCAGCGTTTTCAATTTTTCAATGGGTATTGACGTTATGATGGTTTCCTGTAAAATTTCATTGAGATCGGATCATCGTTCTACTCTGAGTATGCGCTATAGTAGAAGTCATCTAATTCCGTCGTTACGAGCACAATTCTTCTAGTTTTCCTCCAATTACGCTCCAATTTCGATGATTACTGACTCAGGTAAGTAGTGGAATGTCCTATGAAGTGCCAGAACATTTGAATTAACAAAATTACGGCTTCGTTTGTGTGTATACGCATTGACCGCATATTTTCAATGTTTTAAGCTAAACACCTGTCGCATTAGACCAGCACAGAGCAGCCTAACACTTGGCCAAAAGTTTCTCTCCCCCAATCAACCTGCCATTCATTCTGTGGATGCCCTGACGCCTCCTTGTAAACCACTTATTAGCCTGAAGTTGTGAGTACTACAAAAAAATAACACCCACCCGTTCACATGTTCAACAAACCCCTATTTACAATATATTTATGTTGATTTCACCACACGCGGATACTTTGAGACTCGATGGAAAGTGAACGTCAAGTTGTTTGTCTGACGTGCGAAAACACTATACGGCCTCGACGCAATTGTCACCACGCGTAAACGACGTAATGAGGCAACTTGACATTTCACGAGGAACGAATTGTACAAATAGCGGGCTTCTTAGGTTATTATTGAGTCTTGACAGATTAGCTTCAAGGTGGCGAAAGCTTGCGACCTGGGAACGGCTCATTTGCTCTGCATTGAACAGTTTTCGGATAAATCAATATTGGTCCTCGGGTTGAATAAATATTTTGAAGCCCGCAACGGACCTCTAAAGTTGATTCTGCCTTTCATTTTCTCTGATTCGAGTATCTTAAAAAGTGACCTTGCAAGTTGCAAACGAACCGATTAAAGAAGCAGGTTTCTGAAGGGGGCGGATTGCCAATATTCAAGGTCGGCTTTCACTCTCAGAACCCCCTCTCACGGTGCCCATGTTTAATTATCAACAAAATTTAATTGAACTTTCAAGAGTGGAACGAAACAAGTGGAGAGGTCATTTTTAACGGGATCGCAACCTGCCGAGAGGAAACGACGTTATGAGCACACCCACGTAAAATCCATCGAGGCCCTCGAAATTTCACTTTTTTCAACGTAGAAACTTACAGGATCGAGGAAGGTGAGTTCGTTACAGGTAAATATAATATATTTAACCTTTATATATATTTAAAACCTTCCGCTTCCTGAAAGATTTTGCTGACTTGAGGGTATTTTCGTTGTTAACTACCATCTCAAACAGCATGATCGCCTATTTATTCTGACTTTTCGTATAATATGAAGTGATTTGACTAGATCTAATATGTCATCTAATGGCTAAAGCCTTCAACTTTAAGGGGGCATCACACAGCCCCTTGCAAAGTGTTACCAATTTATTGAAGCTGCTGTATGGAAATTCAAACTTTTTCTTTTTGCAATATGCTCGTAAGACTTGTGAAATTTTTGGGAACTATAAACAAATAAAAATACTTTCAGAATTTTAAATTTTGTAACTTTGAAGTTATGAGAAGTTGGCAGTTGAATTATAGCTCCTAAAAATTTCACAAGTCTTACAAGCATGTTGCGAAAAAAAGAGTTTGAATTTTCATACAGGAGCTTCATACATTGGAAAATCAGGACGTGCTGCATAGATCTGTGGGGGTGGGGCGGTCAGCTGTCAGCCGCTAGATCGTGTTGCATCGTCAGACCACCTTGATGGGAGTGAGAAAAAAAACTTCCAGTAAAAGTAGCAGAAGCCTACATTAGGGGAGATTGAGGAGGAACAATCACACTATGTATTTTGCCAAAGGTTAACCTCTCCAATTGACCCCAAACTTTGACCACTGTGGCTAGACCACACATGGCACATTAGTTCCATTACCCACCATTGAAGCGCTGTACCGCCTCCTCCCAGCTGATCTGCAGTGATACGAGGTTTTTGCTTGTCAAATTCATCTATGTTGACCTGAACGCTATAGAGATAATACAAGTATAACTTTAATAAAAAATAGGTATAATGTCGGTTTTCGAGCAAAACATCAAAGGGATGAGCGTTTGACAAAGAAATGATCATTAAGAATGAATAGGGAGTTCATTTCCGTTTGTGTTCGTTAAAAACTCGCGTACAACAAGTCCCCATCCAACCAAATTTGGGTGAGGTAGGGGTCAAAATGTGTATTTCGAATAATGTAATTTCGAGATTTTTTGCAATCTAAACGTGTGGGGTATCATTTTTCACTAAATTTTGGATATTGAATACAATGAAGAGGGTCCGAGAACGACTGGCGACCACTGGAAGAGGTTATGGGTCAAATGGTTGTCTACCTGCCTATTATGAATAAGTGTTTTCGAGAATTCTGGTACCTTGGCGTGTGGGGTATCATTTTCCACTAAATGTTGAACCCTGAATCGATTGGAATGGGTCCGGGACCCACCACACCCACTGTTTTCCCCATTTTGAAGAAATGAATCTCCATGCGCCTGGTCTGAGTGAAAGAATATACAGCGTTTTTGTAATCTAATTCAAATCTCATTCCCTTTCGGTCCATCAACTCCCTTCATTTTAATTATCTCCCCTATGGCAAATATGTTTGATGTAAGGGTATACTGTTTGTAAAACATCGATGTGTGTCAGTGATATATCGAAACATCGATGTTTCTTCTGCGATACATCGTTGACGTCGATGTTGCGTTATCTTGATGTTGAGTGATCGATGTCCCAATTCTACTACAGACTCGACATAGCAAAACGTGGCTTAACAAGACTAAAGATAACAAGACAGTGTTGCCTATAAATTGGCAATATACTACACATTGCATTGAACATAACTGTTGATGACAGCTGTAAAAAGCTAATGTGAAATCTTTTGGCAGTTTTAATTTTCTGAAACCTTAATAATTCATTAGAGGAACTCACGAGAGCACCGCCTCTCAAAATAATCTCCGGTTTTGTATTAAATACTCTCGTAATGAACATTATTTGCAATTAACCAGCAACGGGTTGGTCTACATGAGCGTGAAAAGACTCTAATTGCCGATGGTATAATGATAAACAAAATGAGACCGGGAAAAAGGAGCTGGTTACACCCTCTAGAAGCGGGAAGCGAACGGTTAATTAGGCGGGTTTATTAGGTCATCATTGTTCTATACGTGACCTCCTGTTCTGTTTTCGTCGTTCAACTATGTTTGAAACAATTGGGTAATGATCTACATTTCACGGGAGTAATTCAATATTTCTTGGTGTCTCCTTTTAGTGGATAAACCACGACGGCGTGAAACCAATATGGTTCAAGGCCAGAAAGACACAAAGCTGGAAACAAAATCTAACAGTGACTCCAGGCTCAAACAACCGCCTCCTGTTTCGTTTCCTCCCGATGAAAAAGCGTCTTTTATTTTTGAAACTGAAGGGACCTCGCTAAAAGATGGAAGTTGACGAATAACCGAGGACAGCGGTAATCCGATAGACCTCAGTAATAATGAAGCAAGAGCCAAACAATGACTATGCTTTTGCTTTCTTCGGAGTTAAGTCATCCACCCGCGAATCCACTTCAGCCAGGATTCAAGTTTCGCTGTGGATTCATCTCCCTTTTGTATTCCAGATATCATTTAATTTACCAAATCTTAGCTACAATCGGTGCCTATATTATAAGGATAAATTTATTCAATGAAGCAGAAATGTATGAAATGTGAACGCAAAGTGGCAGACTCAATTAAAAATGGAATTTCACAAAAGTTAGATCAAATTTTGTGGTTTCGGTTTACTATTCCTTGGATAATCAACCTTCGTTTACATGCCAGAGATAAAACTCACTGATTTACCCCTAAACAAGCAATTCCAAGCAACCCCAACAAAAGAGGTTTTTTGCTATTTCTGGTACCTAGGCGTGTGGGGTATCATTTTCCACTAAATTTTGGACTCTGAATCCAATGAGACGGGTCCCGGAACGATTGCTGTCCATCGGTTATGGGTAGAATTGGGTGTTTCCGTGATTTCTGGTACCTAGGCGTGTGGGGTATCATTTTCCACTAATTTTTAGACCCTGAATCGACTGAAATGAGTCTCCATGCGCATGGTCCGAAGAATAACCAATTTCTGTGAATGAATTTGCAGCGTTTTGCTATCGTATTTTTATTCTGCGATTTTATCAATTACCTAGTTGGCCATCATCTACAACCTGAACGTAAACCTAGCGTCTAGGGAGAACCACGTACTGACTGTATCACATCGCAATACAGATGCGGACTGACAGACAGTTGGCAAATTCGTTCCGACGTTTTTAATCGTGAAAGGCTTCATATCAGACGGCATGAAAAAAATAGACTCCGAGGGCGATCGTAAGTCTTCATCTCGGAAGGAAAAAACACTTGGCGAGGTACCAATACTAAACCACGCAACATTTTCGGCTGTTTGCATTACACATGGGATTTGAATTTTTCTCACGTTGAATCGTAACATCCTAGCATAACCAGGCTGCACTTCCTGGAATTGGTTTTCTGTTGTATCAAGTTGAGGACAGGCCGTAGACAAATAAAACTCAATTTAACGATAGAAACCAAAATACCCTCGAGGTCTCGGTTACGTAAATCTCGTTATGTACGTTACAATTTAAATGCATTTTCCTCTTCTGGCCGCTCGCTGTGGGCGGAGAGGAAGCAATTATTCGAACATCCGTCCCCGAGGCATTTTAGGAGAGTAATATGGTCAAATGGGTCGACCTTGTTTCATCACGAGCCGATCTAGTTACGAGGGATGAGCCCTCTCACGTGGAAATTATTGAATGGGCACTTGAGCACGAAGTTGCGTAAAATTGAATCCGGGTTCGGTATAAATCCTCCAGAATCCAATAATTTTTGAAAAAAATACTACAATCGGTTAATTTTTTACTATGCCAGAAACAATAACCACAAATTTAAGTTAATATCGACCAAAATTCCACAAAATTTGCGGGTATGACCCAAAATGCCACTTGTTACTCCCATCGGGGTTGAATTTATAGTTCATTATCTATCAAACTTTTCACCCCGATCGGACCGAATACGGGGGTAGCTAGAGGGGGGGGGGGGGGATAGTCATAATGTGTATTTTGAAAAATGGATTATCGAGATTTTCGGCGATCTAGGTGAGTGGGTTATCATTTTCGACTAAATTTTGGACGCTGTGTCCAATGGGACAGGACGATTGCCGCCTACCGGAAGAGGTATATATGTATCTATTTCAAAACGCTGCAAATTATTTCACACGGGTTGGTTATTCCTCGGACCAGGCGCATGGAGACTCATTTCTTCAACATGGGAAAAATAGAAATAGTGGGTGTGGCGGGTCCCGGACCAATTCCAATCGATTTAGCGTCCAAAATTTAGTGGAAAATTATACCCCACACGCCTATGTACCAGAAATTTCGAAAATACATATACAATGTGGGTAGATAGACACCAATTTTGACCCATGACTTCTTCCAATGGATGCCAATCATTCTGGGGCCCATTTCATTGGATTCAGCGTTCAAAATTTAGTGGAAAATTGTACTCCACTCGCCTAGATCGCCAAAAATCTTGAAAATCCATTTTTCGAAACACTTAAGGGTCCCTGGCCCATTCCAATCGATTCAGCGCTCAAAATTTAGTGGATAATGATACCCCACACGCCTAGATACCAATAATCTCGAAAAGCCATTTTTCAAAAAACACATTTTGACCCCTACCCCACCCAAATTTGGTCCGATCCGGCTGAAAAGTTTCGAGGACCGACTAGAGCCGGGAACAGACCCCTGTTATTAGAAAGTTATAGTAGAAAGTAGATTATTAGAAAATTGTCTACTAGACACCTTGAAACGTCCAGAAAAAAAGTTTGGGGGGAATCGGAGAGGTTGACCTTTTGCATGAAAGCATAGGTTAATCCAGGAATAACCAACCAAAATGGGGTTTTTGACAATTCTGGTACCTAGGCGTGTGGGGTATCATTTTCCACTGAATTTTGGGCGCTGAATCGAATTGAACGAGTCTCCATACTCCTGGTCCGAGGAATAGTTAGGCTTAAAAATAAAGGTATTTGTGTATGAATCGGAAATACGAGTTGTATAGGAAATAACAATATTTTCAACCTCAAAACCATTTTAAATCGCCTAAATGACCAATGGCGTTTTCAAATTCCCTCAGTTTGTTCACGTACCCGACGCTTTAATAATACATCGGATACCAACTAGCATGTTATATTTTTATCGACGGGGATGATTCAGCAACCTTGATCCAACCGCAATGAGATGGTACGACCTCGTCTTGCGGTTACAATTAACCACAGCCGATGCGATCTGTGCCAAAAATGAGTGACACCTTGATATTCCGCTCCGACAATAGATATCCGCAGGCAGAATTAAACCTTTTCACGCCTCATGACACACGAGACATTCCCGAGAGAATTTTCCTGAAGAAAATCTGAGCTTGTCTCATTCCACCCTTTTCGCTGTTTGCCTTGACTCGTAACGACCGGAACGATGTGACAGCCATTATTTACTACGAATAATAGTTAATATTTCTATTTTATTTTGTTTTTGGCTTTTTACTACCGAATTTGAAAGGCAGCCGAGGATTACTCTGATACATTGAACGGTGATACTCAACAGAATATTTGTAATCTGCTTGGTCAAAATGTTATTGGACAATACAGTACTGTTCCCAAATTCTGGCTGTAGGCTCACAATGCCAGGAACACCCTACTGTAGACTTCTCCACAAAAACTCCTTGGTCAGTTTCTTGCTTGCTACCTCTGGGGCAACCAGCTCATTGTGCGCGTAGTTGGTGTTGTTTCTGGCTGGTTGTGTATAGGTTAGGCGACTGTGATACTAGAATTATTAAAGGTTTGTGTCGCTGGTTGGGGGACCCTACCAGTCTCTGGGGAGGCAGCATACTGATTAGGTTTTATTATTTATTTTTATTACTGTGCCTGGCACAAGGACTTTATTTATCACCTTTAATTTATTTTTTCCTGGGCTGGTAACACCCTGCAGTACGGGAAACCCCACAGGACGGGTACCAGGAGGGCCACTTTAGGAAGGGTGGGCTCGGTTGGCTGGCGGGGATTTATCCCCTCCTAACCGGACAGGTGGTGGGTGTACTTAGGGTTAGTCTAGACCTAAGCTTTAGGGGAAAGAGGAATAACAAGTACTCTCTTCCCTCACCTAGTCCATCCAACATACTGTGATAAATTTTTTAGGCTAGGAATAGTTAAATTTAGGTTCTTATCCAGGTAGGGGAGGAATATCCTAGTACTCGCCCTACCTACAGCGTTTCAGCAAAGTGACTCCTTTGCAGGACTGTGGAGCATGAAGAAATGGGTGAAGAATTAGCTGGGTGGAGGATACAGGTGGGGTGTTTTCCTATTCCTTTATTATTTTCCTATTTAGGTACCCCTATAAAGTGCCTGTACGTTCAGTGATGCCCAGTGAGGTGGCGAGCAAGTGCCGCCACTACCACACAATAAGCACTAAGTCCCAACAACTCCACAGTCACCCCCACCCTACAGCTCATAGAAACCGCCAAGTTGCAGAACAAAGAAGAGCTGAACAAAACAGAAGACCCCCTGTAAAACCCGGCACCTCCACGAGGTCCATCCTGGGCTGCCAAAGGCAGGCGAACGTCGGAAGAGGGTGGGGTGACTGACATACGGGGAAGCCATAGAGCCATAGAGGAGGGCTTCCAGACGATCTGGCGCATGAACCAAGAATTGGATAGACTGTAATGGGCCACACGGCCTCAGGAGCAGTCTAGCGCAGGTATGTCGGTCCACTACTCTCTCTATTGACCAATGGAGTCGCCACTCCCTTCGTTTTACTGAGTTCCTGATTTACGCAGATGACCTGAAGATCTTCAAATCCATTGACGACCCCTTGGTCTGCCTTCTCCTAAAGCGGAACCTTGACACTCTCTCAATATGGTGTGACCACTCTTGGTTTGCCTCTGAACCTGTCCAAATGTGCTGTCACCTCATTCCACCGCTCTCACTCTCCAGTCATGCACCCCTACTCGATCAACGAAGTGATTCTATCCCGTAAACAGGGCATTGTCGACCTCGGCGTGCACCAGAATTCCCGGCTCTCTTTCTCAAATCACATTGCGCAGGTGGCATCCCGCGGTATGCGTGTGCTGAGATTTGTGAAGAAGAGCATCAGGGAATTTTTTCAAGCATCGCTCTACCAGACTCTCGTGCAGCCCATCTTGGAGTACGCGTCGGTGATCTGGAGCCCTCACTATGACTGACACATCATACAAATCGAGCGTGTCTTCAGGGCATTCCTCCGGTTCCTGGCTTATAAGCTCTCCATTCCAGAACCTGGACTATGGCGAGCTCGCTTGCCGCTTTAACCTAATGTCTCCCCAGGATCGTCGCATCTGTTCTGACGTATCATTCCTCCATGGCTTGCTCTCAGGGCACATTGATTCTCCAGATCTCCTCACTCGTGTTGGCTTCCTTGTGCCTCGCCACACTTTTTGCCATCCCTTTCTCTGCCTCCAACAACGTCACCTCCTTTCATTGATATTTTGTCATCGCCCCTCTCATCTGTAAAAACTGCTCTCTTCTGACACCTCTTTTCTAAACACGACCGCACATCTGCCCGATCGGACCACCATTTGGGCGGGGTAGGGGATCATTTTCCACTGAATTCTGACCGCTGATTCCAATGACAATGGTGCCAGAACGATTGGCGCCCTCTGGATGAGGTTATGGGTCCAAAATGGGGGCCTATCTACCTATTTTGAAAGAGTGTTTTAGAGATTTCTCGTACCTAGGCGTGTGGATCATTTTCCACTAAATTTAAACCAAATCCACCACTTGGACGCTGAATCAAGTGAAATGGGTTTTAGAACCATTTGCGCCCACTGGAAAAGGTTATGGGTCAAAATGGGTATCTATCTACCCATTTTGTATAAGTGTTATCAATTCTGGTACCTAGGCGTGTGGGGTATTATTTCCTACTAAATATTGAACCCTGAATCAATTAGAATGGGTCTGGGATTTGCCACACTCACTGTTTTCCCCATTTTCCTCATGTTGAAGAAATGAGTCTCCACGCGCCTTTCCGAGGAATAACCAACCCCTGTGAGAGAATTTGCAGCGTTTTTTGTATTCTAATCTGTAATTGGGTTCGTCCCGTCTCCTAATAAATAAATATATAAACAGGAGTTGTTAGACTTTATTGTAAACTTCACGTGGAAGGTGTCGTTCCACAAAATGATTCGACCTTACGCGGATTGAAGCCGAAGCACCTTCCTTGTGATAACGTTACTTCGATGGAAAACAAACCGTTCGTTCGACTCGCCAAGACAAACAATCCAACGTTGCATTTTTCCACTTTTCGCACCATCTGTTGTATCTCACGTATAATATTGGAGTTTGCGTCTAGACGCAACGGCGGGTCAACGAACTACGAAGCGCATAAGGGAAATATCAGACGAGAGCAGAAGAATTAATGAAGTTTCATCATCGTACGAATTACTCTACCAGCTGGATTCTCTCAAGGAAGGGCGAATAAAGAAGGAAAAACATTCTTTACGAGTTGCTTTAAAGTACTGTCTTCGTTAGGTTTTCTCGTCTTGTTTACGAGTAGACGTAGATGTAACTACTCGTATTTTTGTCAAGAAGACTTGAAAAATTGTATGAGAAAAGATAAAATCATAGCAAATTGTACTGAAGTTCGTTCACCCTGAGAAACCAATAAAGTCAATCTCTTCCTTTCATCCAACAGCTCCCATAATAAGAGAAATCCACTTACTCAGATGGAAAACTGACACCAAATATCGAAACTTGATAGATATAGACTGTGGAACACCCGTCGGAGGTTCATTTTCCTTATTCTTAGGTGCTTCATTCGGTCTTAGCCTTATAACTCCTGAACGTCTGTAAATGATGGTTAGTGACACCAAGTTGGGGGGATGGGGGTAGGGGTCAAAATGTGTTTTTCGAGATTATTGGCGATCAAGGCGTGTGGGGTATCATTTTCCACTAAATTTTGGTTGCTGAATCCAATTAGATGGGACCCAGACTGATTGGTACCCACCGGAAGAAGTTATGGGTCAGATTGGGATTTTTTCTTTGCGTCCGTGTGTTGGTGGGTTGCGCGGGGTGCGCAAATATGGTATCTGAGATCCTTGCAAAAAAATATCATAATATAAAGCTCCAAAAAAATGTTTGTTTAGTCTTATGCGGATAGAGAGGGGGAAACTCGTGGGACACTGGGTATTAAACCAACCGAACCTAGATTTTTCTTTACGAGCCTCCTGGTCCGAGGAATAACCATGAACTGTGAAAGAATTCGCAGCATTTTTAACACCAAGTTCCCGTTTCAGAAAATGAAAAATAAAAGTGAGAAACAATGACAAATATTTCCAGGAACGTCCGGTAATGATTTTATCTTGCGTTATTCCTGCGTTTCTCCTGTCATATCTAAATCTAAAAATTTTCTGAAAATCAGGCAGTGTTTTAAAAAGTTCTAGCTGCAGATACATTGTACCGCAGTGACCTGACAACAAATCTTTTCCCCAACAATCATTTTTTTCTCGGATTTCATCCCCAAGTTGTCTATGAAGCCTCGTTGCGGGCTAACTCTCGTGGATATCGTTTCTTTTGTCAATTTACATTGGCCCAGCGGATGCTCCGGAACTGTTTCTGTCATGATTACTTTGCCACAGTACCCAGACAGACAAACAACAAGTTTTCGAGCTTTTCACTTCGACCGAGTAGCCTTTTGCTGCCTCACTACCGTTCCTAACTCGATAATACCTCCATTCTGACTCTTTTAAGAGATGTCGTGTCATTCGCCTTTCAATTATTGTAAATTCTCCTTCTAAAAAGCTGTCGTGATTTCAAACGGCCCATCGCATGTTGACGTCTCTTGCTGGAGAGGAAAGAGTCGATCTCAATTAGACTGATTGCCTGTAGATGCCTGAGCCCCGCCAGTTTGGTTTGAAGATATCGTTTTGATTTACGATCGAACAGAGCCGCAAAAGAGAGGGAAAACGACTCGTTAAAAATAGTTTTTGGTCAATCGTTAGCCTCCCTAGAATCTACGGGTCGATCGTTGTTTTAACGAAGCGACAGTTTCACTAAAAGCAAAAGACCTCTTAATTAATTTTACATTCTGTCGTTGAAGTGAATACACTCGTCTTAATGTTGCTTCGGAAACTGAATGCTCACTGTTCGCGTAGGTGGAGGAAGAATAATATTTGGCAAAGGTCCCGGTTCTAAGCGACATACTCAGTAGCTTCATTTCTTGACGAGGATTGAGAGGGTACGGGTTTTGCGTCGTGACAGCTGAATTCCAAATACATGTGGAATTTCAGGTCGTTTTAAATGGAATTACTCAGGAACGATACATCGTACCATTCAAATTGTACTGAAATTGAATAATTACCGACATTTTCATTCACGAAATCTGGAGGGCCGACCATCTCCGATCAGACCCTAAATTTCTCTCTGAACTTTTCATGATTTTTTCTAGAACAAATTGGTGGAAAATGGTACAACGTACGCCCAAAATATCGAATAAAACAGTGGGTGTGGCGGGTCCCGACCCATTCCAATCGATTCAGGGTCCAATATTTAGTGGAAAATGATACCCCACACGCCTAGGTACCAGAAATATCGAACACACATATTCAAAATGGGTAATAGATACCCATTGTGACCCATAACCTCTTCCAGTGGATGCCAATCGTTCTGGGGCTCTTTTCATTGGATTCAGCGTCCGGAATTTAGTGGAAAATGGTACCCCACCCATCTAGATTCCCAAAAATCTCAAAAATCCATTTTCCGAAATACACATTTTGACCCCTACCCCATCCAAATTATGTCTGATCGGGTTGGAAGATTTTGAGGGCCAACTAGAGCCGGAAAACAATATTTCAGATATTCAGAAAATTGTATATTACCAAAAACGGCGTGGACGGTTTTTGGTTGGTTATTCATTGAATAATCAACCTAAAATTTCACAAAATTTGTGGACATGCCCCTAAATGCTTTTTATTACTTACCATACATCAGGGTTGAATGTTTAGTTCAATATTAATTGATCTTTGCACCCCAATCAAACCAAATTCGGAAAGGGGGGGGGGGGGTTAATGTGTATTTTGAAAAATGGATTTTCGGCGATCTAGGCGTGTGGGGTATCATTTTCGACCAAACTTTGGACGCTGAATCCAATTAAAAAAGCCCCAGAACGATTGGCATCCAATGGACGAGGTTATGGGTCACAATGGGTGCCTATCTACCCAATTCGAATGTGTATTTTCGAGATTTCTGGTACGTAGGCGTGTGGGGTATCATTTTCCATTAAATTTTGGACGCTGAATCGATTGGAATGGGTCCGGGACACTCCACACCCACTGTTTCCCCCATGTTGAAGAAATGAATCTCCACGCTCCTGGACCAAGGAATAACCAACCCCTGTGAAACAATTTACAGCGTTTTACTTTCATTTAACGTTTGTGTCAAACGATCAAAATACCATATTACATTTTACCGAGTCTGATTACTTGAAAGTGACTTTTTTGAGCGTCTACCAGGTCATCAGTGTCATCACCCCTTTTCCATTCATTTCTTCCAGAGAAACGTCAATTTCCATTTTGTTTATAGGACTTATCGCACTTTTTCCTTTCGTGTGAACAGATTCCAAACTAGTTCCACACTTTCTCAAGTGAGCTTCATGTGACCCATTTCCATTTGAATCATATTCCTCATCTCGCTTCACTCAAAAGTAGTTCGCTCGGTTCAGAAGAAAAACCGCAAAGTATATTTTCACCAGCACACGGCATTCGTTTCGACCGGCACTCTTCGTCAATGGGTCTTGGTTGGTTATTCCTGGAATAATCAACCTATGTTTTCATGCAAACAGCCAATTTCTCCAGTTCGGCCCAAAAAAATGTGTTTTTCGAAAAAATTTCCGGCGATCTAGGCGGGTGGGGTAATATTTTCCACTAAATTGTTGACGCTGAACTCAATCAGACAGGTCCCAGAACGATTGGCACGCTCTGTAAGAGGTTATGGGTCAAAATGGTTATCTATCTACCCATTTTGAGTGTTTTCGAGATTTCTGGTACCTAGGCGTGTGGGGTATCATTTTCCGCTGAATTTTGGACGATGAATCCAATGAGACGGGTCCCGGAACAATTGGTGCCCACCAGAAAAGGTTTTGGACGCTGAATCGATTGAAATTGATCTCCATGCGCCTGGTTCGAGGACTCACAAACCCCTGTGATTTCTCCTTGCATTCGTCATTTCTTTTCATGCTTTTCTCCAATTAAACCACCTAACGAGGAAAAATACCTCAATAGAAAGGCGTTGCGTGGTATCACGTCAAAACAATGATACGCCCTCGCGTCCTACGACTGTCTCCTCATTAGCCTTGGAAAAAGCGAAAGGCCGACAGAATGGCTGTCTCCGATTGTCATTTCACGAATCGCCGACCAACACTGGTACGAACATTTCGACTGGACCCACTCATCGGGGCCAAAATGGTCCTTCGACCTTTGTCAGGCTTTAGATGTTGATGAGGCTGAACTGTTGAAATAGTTCATTGTAGAATTCCTAGTCTCGTTTTCATCCTCCGAAATTGTCTTCCCCGATGAATAAAAACTGACGTAACGTCTTCATGAAGAGGCGGATTCGATTACGTGATTGCTATTCCTTCTATCAGAGAAAGGCCTCCTTTTCCTGGCCAGTCTACTCTGCTCTTTTTGATAATTACAGGGCCGTTTTACAGGAGCGTCTCTTTCTTTGGTTCGTCGGCTGCTCAACTCTCTCGCGGCGAACGGGAAGTTGAACAACAAATTACGGAACCGGCTATTGGATCTGGCAAACGGTTTGGTTCGTCGAACGAGGCAACTTGATTAATAAACTATGGGTGCAAGAAGACCCATTCCAATTGATTCAGCGTCCAAAAGTTCGTGGAAAATGATACCCCACACACCTAGGTACCAGAAATCTCGAAAACACATATTCAAAATGGGTAGATAGATACCCATTTTAACCCATAACCTCTTCCAGTGGGTGCCAATCATTTCGGAACCCGTCTCATTGGACTCAGCTTCCATAATTTAGTCGAAAATGATACCCCACATCGCCAAAAATCTATTTTTCTAAATACACATATTGACCCCTACCTTTCCTAAATTTGATCCGATGGGGCTGAAAAGTTTCGAGGATCAACTAGAGCAGGAAATGCGTCCCTGACCAAAAATTCAAATTTTTGGAAAATTATCTACAACCAAAATCGGCGTGGACAACGGACGAACATTTGCTTATTTCAATTTAGACACCTAAAAACGCCCAAAAAATTTTTTTTTGCCGAATCGGAGAGATTGACTTTTAGCATGGAGACGTAGGTTGATTCAAGGAATAACCAACCAAAATTGTTCACAGCCAATGGCCTGTCTCAAAACGACAGATCACTTCGCGAATCGAGAAATTGCGCCGCTTTTGTGACGTCCCTGGTTCTCATCGATTTATATTTATCGAGGTAACTCAAAACTCAATTGTTTTAATGAATTAGGTATAAATAATTAAATCAATGAAGCAAATCAAGTAAGAATTAATTCAGTTTGAATATAACTAAACTTATTGAATATATTTAATTGAGTTTTTTATACATTTGATTTAATTAATCAAAATAAAATATGTAAAGAGGTAATTAAGCAAAATCCTTCCATTTGTTGGGCGATGGTTTATAATAATTGTTTCCCTGTTTTAATATAATTTGATTCATCCGTAGAAAACTTAATTTGGCAAAAGAACACGAGCAACAGGGGATGAGTTAAGTTTTGGTAAAATTACTATCCATCCTAAAATTGGCAAACATGTTATTTTTCAATGTAATGATTTTTGACATATTTCCGACTAGTCTTTAAACAAGTTTGCTCTTAACAACTTATAAAACAGAAGCCAAATCACAACCAACTTACAAATAACGATTGCTTGGTGGAATTCCTCTCATTTTCCCTTCTTGGTCATTCCTTGAAGGCGGTTTCAAAACTGAAGGTTGTAAAACGTAGACCGGCTTAGGATTTAGTAATTGAGGTCCCATACGAGGACCCTGCGCGACTCTTCACGTCTCCTAAAGCGATTTTTACTTCATTTCGTTTCAACAGGTCGCAATTAGAGGTATTCGACTGGTCGGCACAAAAAAAAACAGTGTGAATTTAGCGTCAGGGTTGCGCGGTTTCCTCATTTTTACCAATTGAGGAAAATGAAAATCTTGAATGAGGCGGCTATGTGGCAAACTCCATGTCTAGATATTCTAAATTTTGATTCGTATGGTTTAAACGGATAGAAAACAACGTTTTTCAATGATAAAATTGTGAAACTGAAATGCTGAAAAGGGATCCTAATGTCACATGCTGTCGATGGAGGGCATGAAGCCGACGCTACTGGATGCTACCAAAAACTTCCAATGTTGGATATTTGGTGGCAGGTAGCATCATGCAGCCGACCTACGAACGTTCAACAGCCTCAACGTCTTTTCTTCCTTTCGCAGGGGTTGGTTCATCCTCGGATCAGGCACATGGAGACTAATTTAAAACTAGATTCAACGTCCATAACCTCTTCTGGTGGGCGCCAACCGTTCCGGGACTAGTCTCATTGGATTCAGCGTCGAAAATTTAGTAGAAAACGATACCCCACACGCCCTAAGTCGCCAAAAATGTCGAACATGGGGAAAATGGGGGAAACATGGGTGTGACGAGTCCCGGACCCATTTCAATCGATTCAGGGTCCAACATTTAGTGGAAAATGATACCCTACACTCCTAGTACCAGAAATCTCGAAACACACATATTCAAAATGGGTATATTATATTATATATTATATATATATATATTCTTTTGGGGGATACCAATCGTTCCGGGACCCATTTCATTGGATTCATCGTCCAAAATTTAGTGGAAAATGATACCCCACACACCAAGATCGCCAAGAATCTCGAAAATCCATTTTTCAAAAAACACATTTTGACTAGTACCCTCCCCAAATTTAGTCCCCTCAAATATCTGCCACCGCTGACGATGCAGTATGCGCCGGGTCAACTTGCATAAGCACAATAATTACAGTTATAAATGATGTACGAATGCAGTCATTGTGAATTATAGAAGTTTATTTCGAAGCGACACAACCCCTTTGATGTGACATTTCCATAGGAAGAATGCATGTTGTGCGAGTTGGACAAGTTTTTGAAAAAACTCCGAATTACAAAGATCTCAAATTCAAAATAAACTGCTGCACTTCAATATGGTTAAGTAGAGACGTGAAGCATATTTTACATGTTTTCACGATTCACAAGGGCAGCAACTCGAATGTCCGAATCGTGCAAAACCCCTGATGTCGCACATTGAGGGAAAAATAATCAGTTGTAGGCGTATTTTTTATAAAATACATTCGAGAACTCGCCTGGTTCACTTTCTATTGAGACTGATTGTAGTCCGATTGATGATGAACGTGGTGATGATGTGAATGCTTGATGATATTCTGTGACTAAGATCACAAACGTTGGAATAACGTTGTTCAATTCGACGGTTTTGCACCTTTTTTGAGGAATCGTTCTGCGTGTTGGTCTGAATCGCTTCTGAACAATAACAAAGCAAGAAGAATATTCGTATTACTTTGAATTCATGAGGCGATCCTTTGTGTAAGCGAAAATTATTGTTGGATAAACAATAAGGACAACGTCGTAAGGGGACATTCACCGAAGGTGGCATGCAACTCCCGTGACGGGAATATGAAGAGGAAGTAACGTAGCTTTTCTTTTTATAACGTCGATAGGTGAGGAGATTGTCAGAATAATGATTCGACGAATGGTTGAAATACAGGGTGCCCCACGAGCCCCCCCCCCCCCCTAAACAATTCATCAGCACGCCCGACGTAGGACGTTCAAGTAGGACACCAAATGTTCAATTTTGAAGATAAGGGAAGCCTTGACAAGCATGGATTCAGCACTGGATACAAGAAGACGCAGGAAACGATGCAGATGGAGGGCAGGATGACGGAATGGGGTATCAAAGGAAAACCTGGAGATTGGTTGCTACTGCCTAGAACGGGCCAGCTGAGCAGAGACAATGTGGCAATATTGGCCAGAATTGTGCAGGTATACTTTGACGATCAACACATCCGACATACGACAAGCCATGTCACATTGCCGCCTCACGGTGACGCCAAACTCGTATGTTGGGTTTTCGCTTTTCCGCAGAAATTGGAACTTATGCAAACGTGAACTCGCGAAACTTGTGAAAGTAACCAGAGCGTGTTTTCCACGTGATAAATCGCTTTTCGCGGATAGGAGGGCGCAGTTCAAAGCCCATCGATAACCCTGAACTATTTGAGCTATATTCGTTCTCAATGTAGACGGAGAGCAGCTCCTATTTCCTCCGTACAATGATATAAACGACGGCGAAGCCTCTCTCTCAGCGGCCATACTTCCGAGGGGTGGGGGTAAGTGTGCCAATTGCTTTTCCCTGTGAATTCTGCAGAAAATCTATCGCAGTATAAGAGGCTCGATGGTTCGATCTACTACTCGACTCGTAATATATTTTCACGCGGCTGATCTGGGAAGAACCAAATGCAACTCAATCAGCAGCGTCTCGATTCGCTGACAATATCTCTGGATGTTGAACACGATACAGTAGATAGAGAATACATATCTACATAATACAGCTTGTTTCAACCATTTTGGAAACACTAACTAATCAGCGTTCTTCTCGCTAGAACCCCAGTAATGAACTCGCAGAAGGAAGAAAAATAAAAATGGAGTCTATGTGCACATAGAAACGCAGCTCAAGATCAGCGCTGGGCAGATTAGCAAGGCACCAAATCTGAACCAACACATTTCCAGGTTTGTACCAGCCAAGCTCTTAACACATCATTTTGACACTTGGCTCACTAAACTGCTCATCAAACAATCCAAATGTCACTCTCTTGTTCACCCCGTAGTTTGACGACTGCCATTATTTTTCAGTATTTTTCCACAAAAGCATTGGGCTAGCAAAACGTACTACCAACAGCACTTCTAGTTTCTGCTGCCATTACCACAGCTAGACCAATATAAATAATGAGAACTCAGTATTGTCTGCACACTCCAATGACCTTCCCAGGCACTAAGAAAGTTGAGCGACCCTAACAACGTTTTGGGTCGCCATCTTCGACCAAACATGTTCCTGAAAAGGATCAGTCGAGTTGACAGCCAGAAACATAATTTACCAACTTGACTTGAGGATTTTCTCACTGCAATAACCGACTGACATTTACAATTGAATCCATATTCAGAAAATTGAACCAGTTAGTAAAAGGCCATCGGTGGCATTGAGAAGAGATTAGCAGACTGGACTATGGTCTGATCTCCATGGGGTCATTAAAGAGATGTTACCGAGTGCTACTTTTTGCAGACATTCTGAAAAGAGCGTGTAAATTGTAAAGAGAAAGCATGGCGAAAACGCGAAAAAAGGCGATGAATTCGAAATTCAAAGTGATAATAGCAGTGATAAGGAGTACACATTTCCATAGTACTTATGATTAGATTCAAACACATCGATATTTCTTGAGTTTGCGTGGTATCATTATTATTATATACAAAACAAGATTATCTGTTGTTCCGCTAGAAAAGTAGGACAGCACCTATCATACTTTTTTATGTACTTGAACTACCCACAAATTTCATTTTGAGAAGCAAACATCGATGTGAGGTAGAAAATATAGTTTTTAAAAACATCTGAGTAATTAGCGATAAAATTCTCGATTTTTGGAGGAACATCGATGTTTTTGCAACATCAATACTTTCCTACATTTCAATTACTTCTCTATGCAATTGTTTTTTCTCATTTCCTACCACATTTCTCTTCTATTGTGTCAATTTTTCACCACATTCGTCTTCTCACTCCCAATAGTGCATGTGAGTGCGTTTAAGGTGTTACCACTCATTCACAGGAAAACGTCACCGTCTCGAACACGAGAAATCAATTTTTTGTTGGTTATTCCTTGAATAATCAACCTATGTTTTCATGATAATGGTCAACCTCTCCGATTCGGCTCAAAATTTTTTTCTGGATGTTTCATGATGTCCTGATCAAAAAAGGTCAATGTCCGTCCGCCGTACGCCGTCCGCCGTCCATTGTCCACGCCGTTTTTGGTAGTAGAAAATTTGCTAAAAATCTGAAATTTGGGTCAGGGGTCTGTTCCCAGCCGAGATGGGTCCTCGAAACTTTTCAGCCCGATCGGACCAAAATTGGAGGGGGTAGGGGTTTTTTGAAAAATGGATTTTCGAGATTTTGGGTGGTTTAGGCGAGTGGGGTGTCATTTTCCACTAAATTTTGGACGCTGAATCCAATAAAATGGGTCTCAGGATAATTGGCACCCACTTCAAGAAGTAATAGGTCAAATTGGGTATTTATTACCCATTTTGAATATGTGTTTTCGGGATTTCTACTACCTAGGCGAGTAGGGTGTCATTTTCCACTAAATTTTGGACGCTGAATCCAATAAAATGGGTCCCAGAACAATTGGCACCCACCGGAAGAAGTTATGGGTCAAAATGGGTATTATCCACCCATTTTGTATGTGTCAGGATTTCTGGTGCCTAGGCGTGTGGGGTATCATATTCCACTAAATTTTGGACCCTGAATCGATTGGAATGGGTCTGGGACCCGCCACACCCACTGTTTCCCCCATTCGAGGAATAACCAACCCGTGTGTAAGAATTTGCAGATTTTATATTTTTGAAGTCGACACGATTTCATCTTCGGTGTCAAAAATTCGAAAATCAAACAGCTGCCTACTCCACGACGTTCATCCGAAAACCTCAATCTTGTTTGAATGAAAATCTGAACCACCTACGTCGTTGTATTCAATTTGAAAATCGTTGACAATGTCTTCTCAACATTGATGTGCTAGTATCGGTTTACTAACCAATGATTTCAATTTCAACCTTGATGTATCTTTGGATAGCTTAATTCCCGAATTTGAATAAATTATCTAAAATTATAGTATGATTAACTTATTATCTCGAAATTGTTTTGTCTGACAATGATATATTTTGAAATTCGTTGTATTTTATTGAATGATGAATGGCAACTAGTCGTCAAGCAATGATTATCGCAAAGTCTGAAGGGGGTAATGCCAAAATATTTCATAAACCTACGTTTTATTCATTGAGACGGCAGAGAATGATTCCATCAAAGAGAACCTCGATGTAATTGTCAGTCGTACCCTACTCTCTCTCATAAATAATTTCCCTTGTATTCGACTGTGAAATAACCACCTCAACGAGAATGTCGTAAATCTGACGAAGGGTTCCCTCGATAGAAGGAATACTTTCCAAGCGAAGAGGCCAAGTGGATCTTTCCAAATCCCCAAGTACTTGTGAGCTTCGTCCGTGCATCTCTCAGTATGAACGTTTCTCACGATGTTATCACAGCCTCTCTCTCTTTCTCTCATGAGAAGCTAATCACCCGATCTTGCTAGATAACCTCCGTGGAGATGATGAGTGGGAATAGAGCCGCTCAAATCTTATTGGAATGAGCAGAATCGACTCATCTGATGAGCACGCCACTCCTGAAGGCGGTTCAGGTTAGGTCTGCACGGGTGGCCTAATTATCCTATCCTTGGTTTCTTCAAATAATGCACTGGTTTCGGTTCCTTTTTATTGGACAATTAGCTGACCCGGCGAACATTCAGTATCGCCTAAAAGGTTATAAATGTAGAGATTGATGTTTTCATTTAAGGTAAGAAAAAATTACAAAACTTAATGTTACATTTTAATATTATTTTATTGAAGAAAGATTTTTGTATTGTTTTCGGGCACAAAAACAAATAAGGCGGAAGGTTTGCCAATACGTGGTCACACCACGTGCGGTTTTCCGTGTGAAAATCATGCATTTTCTGAATTTAGACCACAAATAGCCAAGGATTGTCCTTGCGATTTATTTATAGCCATTGCAAATGCAAGATGGATTGGGAAATGAATTCGTTGAATTCGGATTGGATCATTGAAACCTCCAAAATAAGGACTTTTTCACCTTTGCATCATTGCTTCAATCACATTGGTCATCAATTTCGTTATCACCAAACGCGTTCCATTGCATGGCTTCAGTTGGTTTACATTACTCAGCATGATGACTCCTAAGCCAACCTTTAGTTGTAAATTGCGGTGGTAAGCCAGACACATGCAAGGAGTTTAAAAATTCCGTCGGATAATTGGTAGCTTGGTTTTCGTCGGGGACACAGTCAACGGATATACGGAAAACCAACAATTACATTCTGAATTGCAAAGTTTAAGTCATTTACATCTTCATTCGTAGACACTAAAATACCTCGCTCACTCAGTGATTCCTTAATTTTGTGATTAGCAATCATGTTTGGGAAATACATTTTCGATAAGCTCCTCTTTCGATCAGAAGAAATCGCAAAAAGTAGGTGGAAATGAAGTTAGTCCGCTCGACCCTGCATTTCACCTTTGCCATGATGAATACACATTAGGCTTATAAATAATACATTAAAGTACAATGGGGAGCCCTAAGAGATTTTCGGTACATAAATACACTGTTGGGGGCCCCTGTCATGGTCCCTATTATATCGATATGTCCGAGATAATCGATAGTTTTGTGACGCCACAATAAACGAGTCGAAAAGTCACTGCCCAAGTAAATGCGCAGTTATACACGACAATCTATATACACATAAATACACAATTTAAAAACATATACGTTATAATTACGTCAAATACGTAATGATCACCGCCCGGGTCAGACCTGCCATCTCTTATGACAGTAACATCGATACAGTGATCTCGAAGTCGATATTTAGACGCCTTACCAAGCGTGTTATCAAGGGGCCCCCGACAGTGCATTTCAACCAGATTTTCTCATACATAAAGTTAAAACCTAAATCGTTTCAGCGTTTCTTGAGTTATAAGCGGTCCTACGAACACCACTCTCGGTTAACCTTCCATACAGTTCATTCTTTGAGGGAGTTCGATATACCTAACCCTCTGCAAATCGATATGATTTCAACACAAAATTTCATCTCCCCCCCCTTCACCAACTGATGCTTTTCTTTTCTAACCTCAAATACCTATTTTTCTTATTTATACATCAAGTAAGTGTGTTTATTGTCAATACTATTATTATTATTATATCTTATTCCCCATAATTCATGTTCAAGTGACAGATAACGCAATTATATTTTACGTCACATTTCACAGCTATCAAATATATCGATTCTTTTCTGCAATATATCGATTTTTCGTAGGGATGAGCTATTCTGAAGATTTACCCCGTTCGTTCTCTTCTATGTATTTAGATTACACTCTTGTATGCGTGTAGAAAAAAATTGCCTCTAATTTTATTATTTTACATTTTCAAGAAATACCTTTATAATAACTATACGATAAAAAACTGTTATTTTAATTACCGCACATGAAATAGGTTCTTTTTCAAGATTCGAACCCTTTGACCTTCAGCATGAAAACATAAGTTGATTATTCAAGGAATAACCAAGCAAAAATGAAACAATAATTGTGAACTGAGAAAAAACCAGGTAAAACTAGTAGTTGTTACTGGATTGAAAATTTAATCAGGTCAAAAAACAATGATACGAGTAAGGTTGTTTCAAAAAAATGTATTCCATTTGCTACGCCGCTATAAAACGAAGATGATGCAACAAATTCATTATCTCAGTCCTAGCAAAATTCGTGCGGAACATACCAATCTTGTTTTCAAGTTACATAAGTCATTATTAAGATGATTTGGTTCGTGGTTATTTCAACTGCGAGTTTGGAATTTGATAAGTACACGACTCAGTGCAGCTGACTCTTCGATAAGTGCGGTGAAAGTGTAGAGGAAAAAGGAAGGATGAGACTTAGTATTATAGAGTTGACGTGATGGACGGTTGGTTATCGTTGAAATTGCAATGCGCAGTTAGATGTGCGCCCTGTGACTCGAGAATTCGTGAGCATCCCTAATCCTCAAGAGGACTCTGAGGTTATCTGACTTTTCTTCAGTTTCATTATGTTTCAATTGCAATCAATTTTTGTCCTTGAGCTTTTCAATTCGTTCACAAGAACCTTAAAATAGTCCCTCAATTAATGTTATGAATTCCTCAGCTAACGGAACTAGACTTGAAGGTTAACAAGACTCGTCCTCCTCCTAATCCACTTTTGAATTAGTCGTTATTTTGAACAGGAAAAATTCAATACTACGCCCCCTTTAGAAAACCCTGCAAATTCTCTCACTGAGATTGGTTATTCCTCGGATCAGCACCATCGAGACTCATCCCAATCGATTCATCGTCCAACATTTGGTGGAAAAAGATACTCCACACGCCTAAGTACCATAAATCTCGAAAACATACATTCAAAATGGGTAAATGGGTAACCTATTTCGACCCATAACCCTTAACGACCCAGTGGGAGCCCACAGTTCCGGGACCCATCTCATTGGATTCAGCGTCCAAGATTTAATCGAAAATGATACCCCACACGCCTAGTTTCGCCTAAAAGCCATTTTTCAAAAAACACATTTTGACCCTTATTCCTCTCCCACAAATTTGGTCTGGTCGGGCTGGAAAGTTTTGAGGACCAGCTAGAACCTGATCCCTGATCCGAATTTCCGAATTTTTAGAAATGCTTCTCCTATCAAAAACGGCGTGGACGGACAGTTGATTATTCAAGGACTAAGCAACCAAAATGCTGCGAATTCTTTCACAGGAGTAGGTCATTTCTTGGACCAGCAGCATAGGCATGCAGCAATGCTAAATAGCATCCAACATTTAGTGAAAAATGATACCCAACATGCCTGACACAAACACCCATCCAAGCATGTTCATTATTGTTGGAATTAGGCAGGTGACACTAATGAAGGGTTGAGTATTGAATATATGACCATCTAGCTGACCATCTGTAACTTGATGGTTGAATCATTTTTGAGAAAGACAAAGTAAATTACCATCTTACTTAGGAGGGCAATCTTCCTCAATCAATGACCAGAACTGAGGCACACTTTTCACGTACACAGACTTGGGCACTGTACTAGTACGAATCTAGTACCTATATTCTCATAGTTTGTACCCAGCGCGCACATAGATTAGCCGATTGTGAAAGAGGACAGAGCAATTGGGGAGAACTAAGTTAGTTGATTTTGAGTATTAACAGGACCTCCTAACTGGTGAAGGAAAGGGCAGAGACACAGAGACTAAAGCATAGAAGGTTCCATGAGCCTGTACCTTACTGTGGGAGTGGTGGAGGGGGAAGTTTCACAGAGGAACCTATCAGTACTCAGAAAGACTTGTATTTTGAGGAGAAGCACAATGTTGCAAACTCCTGGTTACCAATTCCCTTCTAAGAAATTTGGTTTTGTCTGGACTCTTCAGCACCCTTTTTCAACCCTCAGAGGGCTGGGAAAGTTGAAAAAACCCTGCTCACATCACTCAAGTTCTCAGAAGAGGATGATGACCCTTGTTTCTCCAGTCACTAGCCACTTTCAAGGAATTTCATCTGGCATCATTTTCCCTTCATTGTCAGTTTGTAGTTATTGGCATATGCACCTCTGGGTTCTGTGAAGCACTAAACAGGGATGACTACAAAATGAAGTATGTATTGGAAAATTTTTCCCACACACCTAGGTACCTGAAAACCATTAAAATCTACTTTCATAATAGAAAGGTAGGTACCTATTTAGACCCATAAACTCTTCCGGTGGACGCCCATTGTCCTGGGACCTGTTTCATTGGATTCAGCGTCCCAAATTTACTCGAAAATGATACCCCACATGCCTAGATAACAGAAATCTCGAAAACTTACATCCGAAATAGGTCGATAGATACCTTTTTCGACCCATAACCTCATCCAGTGGGCACCAATCGTTCCGGGACCCTTCTCATTGGATTCAGCGTCCGAAATTTAGTCGAAAATGATACCCCACACGCCCTAGTCGCCAAAAACCTCGAACCATTTTTCAAAAAACACATTTTTTAAACACCCCTACCCCTCCCCCACAAAAAAAAAATACTACTGCTAAAATACAAGCACCGGTGGATTTGGCGAATAAAGTGACAAATAGTTTTTCACGAAGGGTGAAAAACAATGAGAATTTTCATAGATCTAACAAAAAAGCATTTGACTCTATTGTAACTACACGATTTATACTTAAACGCGAACAAGTTGAACTAGACAAAGGTTGATTTTCCTCATATCTAACGAATAAAAAGCAATATGTATCCGAAGGGGTCAAAATGATTATTTCGAAAAATTGATTTTGCGATATTTTTGGTGATCTAGGCGTGTGGGGTATCTTTTTCCAGTAATTTATGGACGCTAAATTCTATGGAATGGATCGCAGAACGGTTGGGGCCCACCCGAAGAGGTTAGGGTCCAAATGGGTATCCATCTACCCATTTTGAATAAGCGTTTTCGAGATATCTGGTACCTAGGCGTGTGAGGTATCATTTTCCACTAAATTTTGGACGCTAAATCCAATTAAGTGAATTCCGAAACGATTGGCGCCCTCTGGATGAGGTTATGGGTCGAAATGGGGGCCTATCTACCCATTTCGAATGTGTTTTTGAGATTTCTGGTACCTAGGCGTGTGGGGTATCATTTTCCACCAAATTTAGGACCCTGAGTCGATTGGAATGGGTTCGTGACCCACCACACCCCATTTTCCCCATGTTGAAGAATTGGTGTTCAAAATCCCTCAACCTCTACAACAATTTCAATTACAACCAGAAAGTCAGACGAAATGAAGGGTATCCGAAATTAATCGCTCTCATGCGCCTGTTGTAGCAAGCGAAGAATATAGTGGGTGTTTTTCTTGTTGCAACTCGGCCGTCTGGTGGTAACCGGCTCGTTGGAGGAATCGTTGGAGAAAGCACTGCATCGCCTCCTCCGCATTACATAAGTCGATCTGAACTGACCCTGAGGGCCGGACATGAGGGGTGAGACGGCTTTTGTCTCGTCTTGCCGGCCGGTGAAATCGATTCGGTTGATAGTCGCAAGAGATGGTCGACTTGAGTTATGAATCGGGTTGGTTAATTGGTTTCGAAGAAATAAAACGCCTTTTTTCGGCTCATGGCGCTAGTTGTGATGCTTTCCTTCAGAAACAGTCGATAAAACCCTTATCCAATGGCAATCTTCACATGCATCCTTCAACCACAAGATTACTATCATCGCTTGGCATGAGACTTGGGATTGAAGCTGCCTCCAACCAACATGTCCAAGAAGATAGTTGCCTCTCTACAGGGATTGCCGCCGCAGTAGAAACTACCCCCTGATCTACCTCCTGACCTCCCCTGATGCTTTTGGTTGGTTCCTCATTGAATAATAAACCTATGTTTTCATGCGAAAAGTCAATCTCACCGATTTTGGTAGTAGAAAAATGTCTAAAAATTCGGTTCAGGGACCCATTTCCGGCTCTAGTTGGCCCTCAAAACATGACAGCCCGATCGGATCAAGAAGGTAGGGGTCAAAATGTTTATGTCGAAAAATGGATTTTCGGCGATATAGGCCTCATTATCCACTAATTTTTGGACGCTGAATACAATGAGACGAGTCCCGAAACGATGGGCACCCACCCCAAGAGGTTATGGGTCAAAATGAGTATCTATCTACCCATGAAATGAATGGGTAGCCGAATCGAATTAAATTAGTCTCTATGCTCCTGGTCCGAGGAATTACCAACCCCTGTGAGAGAATTTGCAGCGTTTTTTGAAATGATTGACCAGCACGTGTGTGATGCTCTGTGCGTCAGATCTTCAAACCTATCCACCTATCAATTTCTGTTGTGACCACCATTCCTTAACTGGCGGATTATGGTGGTGTCAGGATTTTATGCCCGCATCCGATGACCGTACTTGGCAGATTCTGACGCAGCACGGCATATCTCCGACAGAAGCTGCAACAAATGATGTGGATTCTCCTCCTGTCCTTGTAGCAATGAGATGTGGGATACAGACCTACAATTCTGATTCATCGTTTTAACGAACAGCTTTTGTTCTCGACTCAATATCCAATAACATTCGTCTTAAGCCGACGTTTCATGAGTTCACTCGATTAGAAAAATGCTCAGCCGTACGTCATCCTTGTTTACGACGCCTTTACGAATTGTTCCCTGCTCCTGAGTAACTAACTTTCAACTTGGCCGAGTCACTGTCGTCGATTTATCGTATTAGACCATCTCAAAAGTAAAAGGACTCAAGTATAAATATTAATCCTCAGAAGAGAAAGTGAATGCACATGGTGTGGCGAGGCGCAGTCGATCCTTTCAAAGCTTGCAGCCTCTTCTAGGCGGAGATTTTTCTGATAAGAAACATTTCAATCGATTCAGCGTCCAAAATTTAGAGGGAAATTATACGCTAACCACCTAGGTACAAGAAACCTCGAAAACAAACATTTGAAATGGGTAGATAGGTACCCATTTTGACCCATAACCTCTTCCGGTGGGCGGAAATCGTTCCGGAACCCGTCTCATTGGATTCAGCGTCCAAAATTTAGTGAAAAATGATACCCCACAAACCTAGATCGGCAAATATCTCGAACATCCATTTTTAAAATACAGATTTAGACCCCCCCCCCCTCCCATTCGGTCTGATTGGGCTGAACGGACACTTCCTTATTTTGATCAAGACATCTTGAAAGCCCAGAAAAAATTGTAGGGCCGAATCGGAGAGAATAACTTTTTGCACGAAGTCATTGGTCGATTATTCAAGGAATAACCAACCCAAAGGGGGATTCGGAGTTCCGTATGTAAATGAACCACTTACAAAAGTACGTCCACAAACGATTTCCAAAATACTTCAATTCACGACTCGCCCGAATTTGGATTTGAATTGGTCAAGGTTGGTTCCGTTCGAATTATGCTAATATGCATTATGCCGCTCGGTGCCTTATTCAGAAGGCAGTGGTCATGACTCGTCAAACCCAAAGGGGGCAAATATGATTTGGGCGATAGCAAGGTCAAATCTGATGTCCTCAGTACGAGTTTGAAAATGAGAGGATTCGTGAGGCGGAAAAACCTTCACGAGCCATTCAAGGTTTCTATGAGTGAGGGGATTCAAGAGTTTTCCAAAAAGACGGGATTTTATATTAAAAACCGACTCATTTCTTCAACATGGAGAAATGAGGGAAACAGCCGGTGTGGCGAGTCCCGGACCCATTCCAAGCGATTTAAGGTCCTAAATTTGGAAAATGATACCCCACACGCCTAGGTAACAGAAATCTCGAAAACACACATTCGAAATGGGTAGATAGACACCCATTTTGAACCGTAACCTCATCCAGAGGGCGGAAACCGTTCCGAGACCAGTTTCATTGGATTCAGCGTCCAAAATGTAATGGAAAATGATCGCCTAGATCGCCAAAAATCTCGATTATCGATTTTTCAAAATACATATTTTGACCCCTACCCCATCCCCCCACCCCTCCCCCCACCCCAAATTTGGTCTGATCGGGCTGAAAAGTTTCGAAGACAAAATAGAGCCGAAATCGGGTCCCTGACCAAAATTTCAGGTTTTTTAGAAAATTTTCTACTACCAAAATTGGCGTAGTTGGCGGACGGACATTTTTTAATTTTTAATCCAGACACCTTGAAACGCCCAGAAAGTAATTTTTGGACCGAACCGGAGAGTGACTTTTTGCATGAAAATATAATTATGTTATGATTATTCAAGGTATAACCAACCAAAATTAGTCGATTGAAATAAATTCTGATACAAATAACGCGCTCTAGTGACAACTAAAATAAACAATTTTCTCCGCGTTTGGTTCTGAATGAGGAAAACCGGGTTTCAATATCGGATTTCTAAACGCTTTACGAGCTGTTCTACGAGGCATAATAACATTATCGTGTCATTCGAGGCGCGGACCAATATCGCTAATCCATTCTGATCCTCTCACCAATTCGGGTAATCCGATATATTGAAATTTCACTCCGTTGTATCCTCCTCATCACGAAGAAACTGTTCGGAAGGAATCGATCGGCGTCTGCAACCCTCAAAGGTAAGTCAGTAGCTTAGCCTGATATCGAGTCTAGTAAACTTTTACCCTGTTTTCTTCTCACTTCATGGCCGCCGAGTCAGTTTTCTTCTAAAATGACAACATCCTTCACCTTGACAAGTTGGGAACAGAATGGTTACCGATGAACCGGGGCTGCCAAGTGTCTACTTTTATCTCAAGATATAGAACGCGAAGGTGTTTATTTTTAGAATTTTCACAAGATATGCAGATCTCTCCTCATTGTCGGTTCAACACATTTTCATCAATGGTCCAGTAATTTACCGCTCTACAAGCAAAATCACATCTTCTATGGAGGTCGAGAAGAGGCTAAATTAATGAAGAAGGGAAGAAATTCTTTGTGAGTTTCCTTGCATAAACAGAAACACTTCTGATTGATAATTGGATGACGTCATTTAACTGCAAACAGCCTCCACATTCACTTGATCACCTCACTGACGAGAACTGCAACTGTCATTGGTATTAAATGTATGGCTTCTTTAATCAACTGTGTTATAAAAGTCCAGCAAATTCTTCCACTATGGTTGATTATTTATTGGGGCAAGAGTATGAGGAATACAGTGAGTGTGGAGTGTCCCGGGCTCATTTCAATCGATTCAGACTCCATAACCTCGGGTGCCAATCATTTCCGAACCAATTTCGTTGAATTCAGCGTCCAAAATTTAGTGGAAATTGATACCTCACACGACTAGGTACTAGAAATCTCTAAAACACACATTCAAAATGGGTAGATAGGCACCCATTATGACCCATAACCTCATCCAGAGGGCGCCAATCATTTCCGGACCAATTTCATTGAATTCAGCGTCCAAAATTTAGTGGAAATTGATACCTCACACGACTAGGTACTAGAAATCTCTAAAACACACATTCGAAATGGGTAGATAGGCACCCATTTTGACCCATGACCTCATATAGTGGGTGCCAGTCGTTCTGGGACCCTTTTCATTGAATTCACCGCCCAGAATTTAATGAAAAATGATACCCCACTAGATTGCAAAAAATATCAAAAATCCATTTTTTGAAATACACATTGTGCCCCTACTCCGCCCAAATTTGGTCTGATAATGTTGAAAAGTTTTGAAGACCAACTAGAGCCGGAAACGGGTCCCTGGCCACAATTTCCGATTTTTAGAAATGTTTCTACTACCAAAATCGGCGTGGACGGCTAATTTTGATCTAGACACATTGAAACGTCCAGAAAAAACTTTTAGTCCGAATCGGAGTTTGACGTTTTGCATGAAAACATTGATTGATTTTTCAAGGACCAAAAAAACTGGGGTGGTAGAAAATGGTATGTCTAGTTCTCTGAAAGTCCCAAAACGTGGTTTCTGACCAAAATAACGGATTTCGTGAAAATTTCCTACAAGCAAAATGGCGTGGATACACACGTGATCTAGTCATCATTGGCAAATTTTGGCGCCAATCGGAGAGGTTACCCACTGGCATGATTACATAGCATTATAGTTATCCAACACATTAGTCACTGCACCAAATATGTTAGGTAAGACGGACACTTCCATATAGTATGATTGCAATTGTGTGGCATGTTCACTGGATACTCACCTCACGGTTCAGGTTAGTTTTTCATAAATTAATCAAGCATGTTCATACCTGAAACAAATACACAAGATTATTCAAGAGAATTTACGTACGCAATAAATATGTTTATTATTATATTCTATTATTTCTTTTTCCTCCACTCCTCAAAAATCTCACCTCGCCCCTTCCAAAATGGCTTTCACCCGCTCACCACCCACGACTGAAGGTCTGGGTCATAAGACCACTCATCTAATAGCAAATCAGCATAATAGTGCGAGAGCCCTTGCCCGGCCCTGGCCTTGGCATTAACACGACTTTTAAGACCAGCTAAATACTCGTTTGGCATTTAATCACCCATTGTTTACACGAAACCCAAGGAAAATTGAGAACCTGCTTATCACCTAATCAGATAAGGAAAAGGTTATGTTACGAATGTATTAGGAACTACAAACCGTTCGGATCGCTTTTGGTTGGTTATGTTCCATGCAAAAAGTCAATCTCTCCGATTCGGCCCACAATTTTTTCTGTACGTTTCAAGGTGTCTAGATCAATATTAGCAAATGTCCGTCCACCGTACGCCGTCCGATGTCCTGATATACCTGCGCTAGACTGTTCCTGAGGCCATGTGGCCCATTACAGTCTATCCCAGTCGTGTTTTCCCTTTTTCTTTTCTTTGCGCTAGATCATCTGGGAGCCCCGCTCTATGGCTGCATGGCTTCCCCGTATATCAGGCACCCCACCCTCTTCCGGCGTCCGCCTGCCTGTGGCAGCTCAGGGTGGATCTCGTGGAGGTGCCGGGTTTTCCAAGGGGTCTTTTAGTTCAATCTTTTGCTCTGCTAGGCCTCCGTCCTAACGCGCCTCTTCTTGTGCTTGCGGTCTTCCATCATTGGCATGTAATGAGCTTTAGGGTGGGGGTGGCTGTGGGGCTGTTGGGACTTAGTGCTTAATGTGGTGGTGGCGGCACTTACTCGCCACATTACTGGGCTTCACTGAACGTACAGGCATTTTGTAGGGGTACCTTAATAGGAAAACACCCCACCTGTGTCCTCCACTCCAGTTTATTCTTCACCCTTTTCTTTGTGCTCCACAGTCCTGCGAAGGAGTCCTTTGCTAAAACGCTGTAGGTAGGGCGAGAACTAGGATATTCCTCCCCTGCCTGGATAAAAACCTAAATTTAACTATGCCTAGCCTAAAAGAAAAATTATCACAGGCGCATATCACATTTTATTTAAAAGACTAGGGGGGGAAGAGAGTACTTGTTATTCCTCCTTCCCCAAAGGCTTAGGTCTAGACCAACCCTGAGCACACCCACCACCTGGCCGGTAGGGAGGGGGATAAATCCCCGCCAGCCAGCCGAGCCCGCCGTCCGATGTCCGCCGTCCACGCCGACATTGATAGTAGAAAATTTCTAAAAATCTGAAATGTTGGCCAGGGACCCATTCCCGGCTCTAGTTGGTCCTCGAAACTTTTCAACCCGACCGGACCAAATTTGGGTGGGGGTAGGGGAAATACACATTTTGGTATTTCGAAAAATGGATTTTTGAGATTTTTTGCAACCTAGATGTGTGGGGTATCGTTTTCCACTAAATTTTGGACCCTGAATCGATTGGAATGGGTCCGGAACCCGCCACACTCACTGTTTCCCCCCATTTTCCCCATGCTGAAGAAATGAGTCTCCATGCGCCTGGTTCGAGGAAAAGCGAACCCCTGTGAATGAATTTGCAGCGTTTTGAGGGGTGAAATTGTTATAAAGTCAGTTGCTTATCGTTCGTACTGGTGTTTAGCGTGATTTAGGTTTGAGGTGACATGAGACAGTTGGGAATAGAAGGTGAAAAGTCAATATGAGACACATTGTACTCTAAAATGAAGAGCTTGTATGGATAACAAATCAACAACCGGTGATAGCTGAAATACTCGTACAAATATATCAAGTGGTAAATCGGATTCAGAGCTATCTGAACACTTGAATCACTATTTCGTTCTACCCATAAAATAATATTGTTTTGAATCGCATTGAATCCGCCTTATTAATTTGTTTCCTTACGACTGTCAGCCTAGTGTCTCTACTGTGCAACCCCCTTGCACAGTACTTTCTTGTTCACTCAATTCAGTTTGAGGCCTCTCACGTCAGTTACACGTTACACAGTCTCAGTTCCAGGTCTTTTATGAACTTGCCACGTTCTAAAAATTTACGATATAATCAAGATGCGGTTTTGGATGTACGACTATCATTCCCGTACTTTTGAAAGTACGATACGTAAGTTAAAGAAAAACGCTGCAAATTCATTCACAGGGGTAGGTTATTCCTCGGACCAGGCGCATGGAGACTTATTTAAATAGATTCAGCATCCTTAACCTCTTCCAGTGGGCGCCAATCATTTCCGGATCCATATTAATGGATTCAGCGTCCAACAATTAGTGGAAAATGATACCCCATACGCCTAGGTACCAGAAATATCTAAAAACCCCATTAAAAATAGGTAAAATAGGCACCCATTTTGACCCATAACCTCTTCCAGTGGGCGCCAATCATTTCCGGATCCAATTTAATGGATTCCGCGTCCAAAATTTAGTGGATAATGCTATCCTACATGCCTAGATCGCCAAAAATCATAAAAATTCATTTTTCGAAAAACACATTTTGATCCCTTCTCTCCTCAAATTCGTCCGATCGGGCTGAAGAGTTTCCAAGAAACAGAAAAAACGGGTCCCAGACCAAAATTTCAGATTTTTAGAAAATTGTCCACTACCATAGTTGGGATGGACGGCGGACGGACATTTGACTTTTGATCTAGACACTTTGGAACGCCCAGAAAAAAATGTTGTGCCAAATCGGAGAGATTGACATTTTGTATGAAAACATAGGTTGTTTTTTCAAGGAGCAACAAACCAAAAATCGTCTGGTTATCGCTTCCGTAACACGTCCTATTGTGACTTTTCTAACGAGGAGCATCATTATCTCATTTCCAGTTGCATCTTATGACCTACGACTATTCAATTCATCTAACTGATAAATATAAGCCTTCAAAAATAACGGTGACAAATACGAGACGGCGTGTGTCGGAATAAAAATAAGACTTATCCCCAACCTCTCGACCGATGGTTCAAAATGATACCGTAAATACGGCGTATGACGTATCATTCGCTAAAAATGCGATAAAGACCGTATAAGAGTCTTCAGAGCAGTTGGCGTGCCGAGAAATGCGATATCGAGCGAACCTAATCTGAAGAGTTACATTTCAGAGCGTCCGAGTTTATTTAGAGGAAAATAATAGACTAATGACCGCTCACCGAGCATAAGAGCTATATGAGCCGAAAAATAACCTTTGTCATCAAAACCAGTTAAATGGGATTATCGGAACTACTATTGCGCGAATATAATTCAAACGTATTCAATTTATTTATTTAGAGAATGAAGAAGTATAGTCTTTGCTGTTCTATTGCCTATCTACAGTTTCATCGTTCTAAATATCAACACTCGTCATCCACTTCTGTTCTCAAACTTGACTAGGCACCTACTTATGGTACCTAATTAAACTCAATTATAAAATTGGATTATGTTTCTAAGAAAACAATTATAATAATAAAATCGATGAATAGGTACCTACTAAAGTTTAAATAGAGACATAGCAAGTCAACAGACTTTACTCGAACACAAATTTAAGAAATAAAAATAATGTTGCTGAAGATTTTTCACGGTTTACAGAACAAATGGCATATTCGTGGAGCGAACACCTGTAGACCACCAAAACGGTCACGAATCTCACATATCTCGATAATGTATTTTCATCCATCTCGCATTGGATTGATAAAATTTCCATTTTCCGCTCGGTTACGGATTTTATTTATTTATTTTTCTTGAAGTAATTTGTCTTCTTTTCTAAGGAGATATAATCGCATTTCTTTATTAGCTGTCTTTGAAGCGTGACACAACCGACTAAACAACAAAAGCGTGAGTTTTCGTTTCATCTGATGATTTCTATTGTGAAATGCAATATTCTGACGCTTGCGCATTATTGAAAAAAGCGCAACTCTCATTCATTACATTAGACGATTATTCGCATTATACGCATGTGCAGTTTGCATGCAAACCGTAATGTTGTTTGTTTCATTTACTCTTATAGCCTCGCTTATAAAACTCCGTCGCCTATAAAAGATCCACAATCAAACTCTAAATTGAAGAAAGGTTTATCTTATAATCATTAGGATCTCAGACAAATACTTTGGAAAAATTAACGCTAACAATGGTAAAAATTCACTCATAAAAGAATGATTCTCTTTATTTAAAAAATAATGTGGTCGTACTTGTAGCGATATACGATTAGTTCAAACTGAAATGAACTCGCAATTATTAACGACAATTGATAAGGGTTAAATTAACAACATGAGAAAACACAAAATTTCATTCACAGGGGTTGGTTACTCCTCGGACCAGGAGCATGGAGATTTATTTCAATCGGATCAGCGTCAAATTTAGTGGAAATGATACCACACACGCCTAGACTCGTTTTGAACACCGCCCAAATGGTCCGAGCGGGCTGAACAGTTTCAATACCAAGAGCCAGAAAAGGGTCTCTGACCAAAATTTCTACTGGAAATTTTTCTATTACCAAAAAACGTGTGGACCGCGGACGGCGTACGGAAATTTGCTTTTTTGAAATCGAGACATCTTGAAACGCCCAGAAAAAAATTTTGCATGAAAACAAACCAACTAATACTCTGGTTGATTGGAACCGATATTTACAGGAATTCGACAAACGTGAGAGACTGAGGGCGACGGAGATCTGTATGGAAGATGGGACAATGTAGATGTCCCCGTAAAGAGGGTCAGGCTTTAAGGAATACACATACTTCAATGTGTCTGTCAATACTCATATGCATATATATCTGAAATTAATTGATAATATTCGTTATTTTCAGAATAGTATTAATGATACTTGTAATGGTGTACGCCGCCGGTTATGGCAGGGTACGGTAAAGGGCGGGGTGAAAACGGAGGTTGTTGACCCTCTTCGGGCTCGTTAGTGGGTCAATGTGCCACCTCGTTACCCCGCGCCGCTCCGGAGACGACCCGTCACAGGGGGGACGGGTGGCGAGGGGGAACGGGGAGCCGACCATTCCGCACTCGGTCCGAGGGAAGGGGCGGCGAATGTCCCACTCACTCAACCCGGCGGTGGGGCCGGAGCAGGAAGAAAGCGAGAAAAGGTGAAATTGGGGTGGGTCGATTCAGCAGTTCCGAATTTAATTAAAACCTTTGTACACCACCCAGCAAAGTACGTAACAAGTGAAACTACATGGTTCATTAGTTTCTTGTGCGGATTAGGGATGCCGTTAAGAAACAAGTTGTGAAAAGAGAACAAGAAATCAAGTCGTTGTGGCGGAGAAGTGTTCAAGTTCAATGCCTCTCAAATAGGTTGAGGTATTTAGATTAAAGAACTAATAGTTACAGTAGAACTCCAATTATCCGAATGAATGGGGACCGAGACCCATTCGGATAATCAAATATTCGGATAATCGGAGTTTTTTTTTTTTTTTTTAAGGCCTTGGGTTGATTTTTGTAAAAGAGTTAAATCTTTAAATGCTCTTGGATTTTTTGATTTTCTTATCAAAAGAAGTGGTAGTTTATGATTTCCAGTGGAGTTGGCACATTCTTTACTGACCTTTTGTCCAGGGGCACTAGATTCCCTTTTAGAAGCCAAAGTGGTTTTTGGTAATGCTTTCCAAACAAGGCCAGTTTCATCGGCATTATAAACAAACTCCGGATCATAGGGTTTTGCTGCAGTTTTAAATTTTACAATGAAATTTTCAGCAGCTGCAGAGCCTGCTGAAAGCTTCTCACCAGCCAAATCTAACTGGCGCACATCATGCCTGAATTTAAAGTTCCTTAGCCAGCCGTTACTAGCCTTAAAAGATGAATAACCAAGCTTTCTGCTAAGATTTTGGCTTTTTCACAGAGGATTGGACCTGAAATCGGATTTCCCATAGAACGTTGCAACAAAAACCATCTAAACACGGCATCTTCCAAATTTTTGTTGGTTGATGTCTTCATTGTTTTCCTGGAGGAACTTCCATCTTCATCTTTGATCTAGACACCTTGAAACAACCAGAAAAAAAGCATTTTGGGCTGAATTGGGGAGATTGTCTTTTTGCATGAAAACTTAGGTTATTCGAGGAATAACCAACCAAAATTGGACAAAAAAATGTTTTGAGCGGTAGTTGGTACAATACCCATATAAATTGATTAACCATTCAGAGTGAGCATTGACCACCATGTCCATCACCAAGTAATTATAAAAAGAAATAAAAAATTGAAAGGTAAAACATGACATGGGTGGGGAAATCGAACCCAGCTCACATCCTTCTTTTTTGAGAAAGGATGAAGACCTCTGAGCAAATAATTTGCTTACCACTTTCATGGAATTATTTCTGGCCTCATTTTCTCCTTATTGTTAGCTTGATACCCATATTTATGGGATTGATAAAACCTATGTTATCCACCATTTTGTAGCGGCCGCCATCTTCGATTTCAATTTTTCATAGTATATTGTATCATGCTTGTTGAGCCCTTTCATTTGATACCCATGTTGATGGGATTAATAAAACTTTGATTATCCGCCATTTTGTAGCGGCGGCCATCTTGAATTTATAATGATAATGAATACTGAGCTTGAATACTGACACACCTTATTGAGTAGGACATTTGTGGATTCTGTGAAGAACTTAAGAAGGTTGGACGTTGTGAAAAATGGTTTTTCACATGGGAATGGCATCAGTTCTCAGAAGGCCTTTTAATTTGAGGAGAGACACCTGGTAATCCATTGTAACATACCAACAGTTTCCTCCTTCACATTGTTCATGTCATTGACTCTCTGTTCACGCATCTTTGTTCCCTTTGGGCTGGGCTTGATCCCCCCTTCCCTCGTCCTGTTTTCCCGGTCGGCGAAGGACCGCCATCCCGCCACCAGGAAAACGGCCCACCGCAGGACGAGGGTGGCCTATGGCAACGAACGCGGGACTGTAAAGCCCCCAGACAGATGGACAAAGGTGAAAAGTATTGTCACATGGGAAGGGCATGCCAATTTGAGGAGTGGCACCAGGAGGCTCAGTAATCCTATTTGCTCTGTTCCTCCTTGTCAAGACACTTCTGTCACCTATTGTTATCCTTGAGCTGAGATAATAGAAAATCACAGGGGTTGGTTATTCCTCAGACCAGGCCCATGGAGACTAATTTAAATAAATTCAGCGTTCATAACCTCTTTGGGTGGGCGCCAATCGTCCCGGGACCCGTCTCATTGGGTTTAGCGGCCTTCAAGTCGAAAATAATACCCCACACGCCTTGATCGCCAAAAATCTCGAAAATTCATTTTTCTAGAAACACATTTGGCCGAATCGGGGAGATTGACTTTTTGCATGAAAACATTGATTATTCAAGGAATAACCAACCAAAAACTAGGAACATCGGAGTTGGCTTCTGCCACCTATCGGATTTCTAACCTGGCGCCAGTTAAACCATAACTATCCATTGTATTGCCACTCTTGCCTCATTTAGTTATACAAAAGTTATTCCACATTTCATTTTGGCTCTCCTAATAATCATATCTGTTCTCTGATAGCCTCTACCTCGAAGAGTACACTGCGAAAAACGTCCTCGCCCCAGCAAATGAAGTGTTCGCCACGTTATCGTCCGAAGCCATTCGCCTGGCGGACATCCAACGCTTCACCGGCCGCACGGAGCCCACCGTCATCACATGAAGTCGAGTTCAATACGAACTTTTTCCCAAACAACAACTTCCCTCCATCCAAAGCCTTCCCATCGAGGGCAAGAGTTGGTAGAAATTGTTTCTGTTATGTATAGTTGGTTAGAATATATAATGCATCAGATTATTAAAGGTAACTATGAATGTCTTCTGTGTCTGTTTAAGAATACCCAAGCCCTAGAGGAGTTGAAATGAAATAGACTAACGAAGAGCTTATCGAGGATTGTTCACATCATTAACGGTTATTGAGTGTCAGCACTCATTATGAGGGTGTGTCGATGACATAGATATGATGCTGTGACGTACCATTCGTCTTATCTACAAGAATATTAATGGAAAAAATACTCCAATAACCAGACTTCTTCAAAACTGAATAGCACTAAGAGTCCAAATTAAAAAGGAGTTTCATTTTTAGTTCATCCTTCCAAGGATTACATTGTATCTACTGAATCTCAATAAATTCCATGACCAGATATACTCATTCCCCGTAGCCCGTCATAGAATAATTCTCAAAGATTAAGATTGTCGCATCTTGAGCTCTTCAACATTGAGAATATTGCCTGTAAATCCTTCCAAGTTGGCAACACTGCACCCAGAGCCCGTTCGTCGCCTTCATTTCAGCAATCATGAGTCAGTACAAAACAAGGCCTACTTAAGATTCACTCCCTCTAGGGCTCCGCGATAAAATTATTCCAATTTAGGATAAAATAAGTGTTGTCGAGGTATTTTCAATAGGTTACAATTTTACGCCGTCATAAATGTAAATAAGTACTTGAATATTAGGATTACGTCATAAGATGCACAAGTTTTATATTTTTTGTAATTTTTTAAATTGTTCTTATAAAAAAATTCTAGTGGGAGGTGATAGGGAAAATTCCCTTGCCTTTAGGTTTTGAGATGGTTCATGGAGAAATTGATCTCGATTATAGTGCTGATTTCTTTTGAATGTTTCTCATCCAGAAAAAGATTGGCATTTTGTAAGACGAAGAGCCACAAGGTTTTTTCCAGCGATTTCTCCGAGATTTTCTCTTTTGAGTTGAAACTTTTCGGATTACGACGACTCCCTGCTATTAAAGGTTGTTCCATAAATATTGTTAACTCGTTATAATTTGTTAGCTCGTGCTATCTGCATTGAGCCAGGACAAGAGGCAGTAAGAAGCAGAACGTACCAGAACGGATCTATTAAGGGAGCGGTTTGTGGGCATTTGAAGGGCTCAAAAATATTCGAAATCTCCATGCAAGCTCAAGGTGAGGGATGGTTCATGGGGAGAGGAAGTAAACACACTGGCCAAATGTTTGCGTTTATCCGCACCACCATGGTGATTCTCTCGTGAAGGCCCTCCAGTCTAGGGATTTGCCGGCCATCAAGTGCAATCCTCCTAGTCTTGCCAAGAATTGAACCCAACAGTTGGCTGACTTCCTGATGCTGCTCCTGGCACAGAACCAGCACAATATGAGAATTCTACGAGCCAGCAAGCCCACCATCTTCTGCCCACACTCTCGATAGAGGTTGTTGGGATTGGAGAAAGAATTGAACATACAGTTGGCTGACTTCCTGATTGCTGCTCCTGGCACAGATCCAGCACAATATGAGAATTCTGCGAGCAGCAAGCCCACCATCTTCTGCCCACACTCTCGATAGAGGTTGTTGGGATTGGAGAAAGAATTGAACAACAGTTGGCTGACTTCCTGATTGCTGCTCCTGGCACAGAACCAGCACAATATGAGAATTCTACGAGCCAGCAAGCCCACCATCTTCTGCCCTTACTCTCGATAGAGGTTGTTGGGATTATTAACCCATATGAGTCGTCTACATATATTTCTCAGCTCCCTCCACCACCCTATCCTGCTGAGGTGCTGCCACAAAATCAAAATTGCCACTC
>CM034008.1:6744234-6789356 GCA_019603395.1 Cyrtorhinus lividipennis
TGCCACTGAATTAGGATGTCTGTTCACTGATGGTGAAATTCTATAGGGACAACCCATTTTCCACCCAAAGAAAAAGATTTCCAGAGCAAGAATGGGAGCCGTCCATGACCGTTATGCAGAAACCAAGGAAGATCATACGTCTACAGGATCATTTCTGTAGTAGATCTTCATTTCTGACAAACCGTCTGCTTCTTGACTCCACGATAACGAATCGTAGAGTGAGTTCCTGGGAGTGAGGCAAGGGTAGATCTTCTCCATGCAGAAACCAAGAGTCGCAGGCCATGCATAATTCTCTACACTGTGGTGGAAGAACAAAGAAATGCAGTGCTGTGGTCAGGTTTTGTCATTGGAAATCGCATCGTCGGAAGCCATCCTTTCCTTACTCCCTGCTGGACGTGCTTGGATCGATGAACTTGCTCCTTTACGATTTCAAGCCACCTTGCCCAGTTTTTACCGGATATAAAGAGTTTCTGTTTCTCAAAGTGAAGCAAGCATCTAATAGGGATCATCACCTCCTCAGCATACAGACCCAAGGTACCCAACTACACCTGTTTGCTGGGCCAAACCAAACACAAATGTTTTGCTGTAAACAGGTTTGACATTCATGATAATACCACTGGCTGTTCACATTGCCCTCCTGGTTCAATGTCGGCCTCGGGATATCAACTATCATGTCCATTTACACTTTTTCTGTCCATCCATGATTTCATTTGTGAGTAAACACATATTTTCCACTACAGTTCAGAAGATGTGAACCTGTGTGAATCTTTTTAGTGTTGATCCTCAGTCGAGATACTATTTTGCCCACGATGAATTTGTGAACCTCCAAAATGTATTTGTTGTATTTGTTGATTGGTTTTTTGTTTCGTTCTTCTATTTCGAATATTATTCTTAGCAAAAAGCTCAAGGTGGTACATGATTACCTTGCTTTGGAAAACAAAATCATCTATACAAAAACAATTTCGTGAAGAAAAAGGCAAAATAATTTTTCCTACATTTTCACAAAAACTATTTACTTCTCGCAACGCTAGAATTTGAGCGTGGTATATAAAGCTCGCTTTTGAAGAGAATTAGTTTTTCAGAATTTTCGAAAACGAAGGGTGGTTTTATTGAAGGGGTTAGATTTGTAAGTAGGACAAATTAAAGTAGTATGTAATTTGTTGTATATTCGGGACCGCGGGGGGGCTGTGGCCCCTCCTTGACCAGCTGTTTGACTGCCAAGAAAATCCGAGTTGGGAGGCGTTCTAAGGATGAATCCGACTCTTTAAAAAATAATATAGTTGTTAATGATTTTTCTAAAAAAAAATATATTGGATAAAAAATTTAATTACCAAGTTTTTTAAATCGCAATTTTTCCAATTTGACAGAACATGTAATACGATTTATTTTTCGTTATAAGAGGAAAAAAATATATTTACAGGGTAAATGGTGAATTCGACATCCGAATTCGGTTCTCAGGTTAATCCAACATGAGAGATGTTCAAAATTTCTACCCTGTTCTCCTCTGGTCAATTTCCTTGGATGATATTGTGATTGAGGTGGTGGCGAAGATAATTGGAATTTTATTTCATCACTGGTCTAAAACTCGTTTTTTTTTTGCAGATACATTTGTTTTCTATTCCTTCTTCAATGTTTCATACTTCTTATAAATTTTGCTCTTTCGAAAGTAAACTTGGGTGAGTTAGGGCTAAGAAACAACGTCTATGGTAATTCGCCAATTTTTATTGCTATGTATTCTTCCGAGAATATAATGTTAGTTGCATGCTTGATCGAGATTCGATAGTGAAGAGATCATAAAAAGATTTGAAAAAAGTTTGTTGTCTATCATAGAAAAAAAAAAAAAAAAGATTGATGGAATCCAATAAAATTCCCTATTTGTCAGCATTACTTTTTTTTGTATCCTTACAATGTGAGACTGATTCGGCACCCATGAAATTTAATAAATTTTCATTCAACAATAGCCTCGCTGCAGATCTGAATATTATGGGCTGTCTTGGATTCCTCGGACCAGGCGCATGGACACTTATTTCAATCGATTCAGCGTCCAAAGTTTAGTGTATGTACACCGCCACAATGGAGGTAAAATGGAGAGAAAATGGAAATTAAAACACACGAGTTGGTTATTCCTCGAATGGGGGAAACAGTGGGTGTGGCGGGTCCCAGACCCATTCCAATCGATTCAGGGTCCAAAATTTATTGGAAAATGATACCCCACACGCCTAGGTACCAGAAATCCCGAAAACACATATTCAAAATGGGTAATATATACTTAGGTTACCTAGGGTACCTAATACATGGGTTGATTATTCAAGGAATAACCAACGAAAAGGTCAATATCCGTCCGCCGTACGCCGTCCGCGCCGTTTTCGGAAGTAGAAAATTTTTTAAAAATCTGAAATTTGGGTCAGGGGTCTGTTCCCGGCCTGGAATGGTCCTCGAAACTTTTCAGCCCGATCGGACCAAATTTGGGCGAGGTAGGGGTCAAAATGTGTTTTTTGAAAAATGGATTTTTCGAGATTTTGGGCGATCTAGGCGAGTAGGGTATCATTTTCCACTAAATTTTGGACGCTGAATCCAATAAAATGGGTCCCAGAACGATTGGCACCCACTGGAAGAAGTTATGGGTAAAATTGGGAATTTATTACCAAATTTGAATATGTGTTTTCGGGATTTCTGGTACCTAGGCGTGTGGGGTATCATTTTCCACTAAATTTTGTACCCTGAATCGATTGGAATGGGTCCGGGACCCGCCACATCCTGTTGCCCCCATTCGAGGAATAACCAACCCGTTTGTAATAATTTGCAGGGTTTTCCTCAATAGTACAGCGAAATGAACTTGCAGTTTGAGGGTTCAGCCACCAGGCGCGCTCGCATCGCAGGAGTCGATGGCGTCGAGATCAACTTCTCCCCTCGACATTGACCACGGCAAAGATAAGAGTTATCCGCGTCTATTTTGGTTCTTGTCCGGCGTTCTAAAATAAATTTAGCTACAATTTTCCTCGAATTATGACATTAATTGAATATAACGAATCCGTACGCCATGGACAGCAGTTTTTCTTGACCAGGAATTCAGCCGTCGCGTGGAAATTGAGTCGATCATCCTAACAACTTGTTGTTGGAACTTGTGAGTTGGAGTGTTCATATTCATAACATTGATTTGTAAACCTCACTGTACAAAGTTTATTTCGTACTCAATTGAGTAAGTTTTTATTTATTAAAATAATTTAAGAAAGTAGCCCATCGTGGCTGATTCTGGAGCCTTAAATCGCGTTATAAAGCGTCGAGAACCTGTCGAAAACTGGTTGTACTAGACTGGGACATAATGTTTCTTTCCATGATTTTGGTTGGTTATTCCTTGAATAATCAACCTATGTTTTCATGCAAAAAGTTAACCACTCCGGTTCGGCCCCAAAAATTGTTTCTGGGCGTTTCAAGGTGTCTTGATAAGTAAAGATAGGCAAAAGCCTGTCCCCGTACGCCGTCCACGCCGATTTTGGTAGTAGAAAAATTCCTAAAAATCTGAAATTTGAGTCAGGGGTTCGTTTCCGTTTTAAGTTGATCCTCCAAACTTTTCAGCCCGATCGGACCAAATTTAGGCGGGATAGGGGTCAAAATGTCTGTTTCGAAAAATGGATTCTCGATATTTTTGGCAATCTAGGCATGTAGGGTATCATCAACCGACTGTATTTTGGACGCTGAATCCAATGAGACGGGTCACGGGACGATTGGTGCCCACTGGAAGAAGTTATGGGTCAAAATGCCCCATTTTGAACCCTTTTCGAACGTGGGTTTTTGATATTTCTGATACCCAGACGTATGGGGTATCATTTTCCGCTAAATTCTGGACCCTGAATCGATTAGAATGGGTCCGGGACATGCTACACCCACTTTTTCCCTCATGTTCTATATTTTTTGGCGATTTAGGCGTGTGGGGTATTGTTTTCCATTAATTTTTGGGCGCTGAATCGATTGGAACGAGTCTCCATATTGCTGATCCAAAAAATAACCAACCCCTGTGAAAGAATTTGCAGCGTTTTTTATAATGATTTACCTAAGGACGCAATTTATTAACATCTACCCGACAGCTGCCGTACTTTTGCAGAAGAAGAGATCCCTTTATTATTAGAGAGACTGCCATCAAAACCCAAATTTCAAACATTAAGACCCAGTAACGTATTATACGATTCTGATTTTTTGGCTCCATAATCAATGACCATAAGATTCTGACTTGAAATCATCAAATTCAAGTTGGCATGTGCTCATTCTCATTATTAATCACTCAAAATGTGGTGTTCGATACAGATTGAACGTTGAAGGGTGATTTGAACGTCATGGATGCGGAATTGCCTCCAGAATTGTGGCTGATGATATTCGGCTATTTGGATTTGGAAGATCTTTGCTCAGCTCGGCTTGTCTCCAGATTCTGGTGGGACCTCATCAACGTAGATCACCTCTGGAAACCGCTGCTTCTTCAGAGGAAGATTACTCAAGATTTTGTCAAACCAGATCCGCTTACAGGTGAAGTATGAAAATGTATATTAAGGCAGTTGAAGCAGGCTCTTATCAAAATCTTACGCGATGTCTGTTTAGATGACGATGCTCCTCTGAAGAGTTGCCACTGGTCGAAAGTCTGCTCCAAGTACTACAGCTCCGTGTTCACCAACTGGAAAAAATCATGGTTCAGTAAGGACAAGTGCCCTCTGTCGACTGAATATGTCGTCATCCGCCTACCTTACATGCTGACTACCTTTGATCCGTACAGTGTCGTCAACGTACACAAACTCGTCGAAGGCGATTTCGTCCTTTCAACTCGCCTCCCTCTCCCAGACGATGGCGATGGCGGATGTTTCAAACCACAAATGACCAGTGATTCTGTGTTTGTAGTCAGTAAAAACGCATACTGTACTGTGTTCAGGTACGTCGATGGTACGTTTGTATTTGACAGAGTCATTTGCCGCACTAACGACAACCGTTTTGAATCATGCTCTGTTCCGGAAAACCTTCATACTTTCCTTCGCACAAAATCGCACTCTGAAGCTTTTCTCTCTTGTTGCTCAGCAAACGAAGACGTTTTGTGGATTTTCGACGAAATCTCTCGAGTTGTGTTTGTTTATGATTTGAAAAGTTCGTCGGTGATTTCCTTAATGAATAATTTAGACTTAATGCTTGCTCATTCGACAGAAAAGCACGTCTATTGCGTTCTCCCTGACCAAATATCTGTCCATTTGCTCAACGGCAAAAGAGTTTGGTTTTACGAGGGAGCGCAGACATTTAATTCTGGTTTCTGCTGGGATGCTGAAGGTTGTGGATTCATTGAGAATCGAAATACAACTCGTGTGGCTGTATATCTCAGTGTGGCTGCCTTCACCATAACTGAACTCCAAGTGGTGAACCCATTTGCGATCTCGTTGAACGAAACTAACCGCCAAGCTTACTGTTTGAGCATAAGCGACTCAGTTGCAAAAATCGTCGCAGCATCTCTTATCAACGGGCAGACTTTGTGGCAAACAACCATTTCCCCATCTCTGAGCATCTGTCGCTCAACTGTGCTCAACGTTGTGGTGAAAATTCGTGTCGTACTGGGTAAATATATTTCCATTTATGGGGTCGATGGAGGTTGTGAGCAGTTTACGTCTCCTCACCATTTGAGCTTGTATACTGCCGATAGTGGCGAATTTCTCTGGAGTCAGTCTTTCAATTTAGCGAAGATCGACCACTGGAGCGACCAGTTTATTGTGACAAAGGGTCGATTGCCACGTGGAGGGATGAGGTACATATTTGAAATTTACAACTTTCTGTGATCATCGTCTGCTTCTTATATGAACTGTCAATCCAGATTTGAAGTTTGCAGACTTGATTGGTCTCTAATGAATACTATACCTGAACGCTAAAAAATTATTTCTAAAACCAAGTTTTTTTTTTTTTTTTTTTTTTTTTTTTTTTTTAAATTAACAAACGATACATTTTTGTGCAGAGCACTTTATAGTAAGATAACAATAATCGATATACAACAAGTAACGAGATTGATGACTATGAACTAGGGTAAGTCCATCAACTACCTAGTTATGAATATGTATGGAGTACAGAACCAGCTGTACTATAATGTAAGTTATTTGGCTCGGAGAATTTGAAGAGATTTCGAACGGAATTTAGGGAACTCTAGGTGAAGCTGTAACCCGCCGTTTCACCTAACGGGCTAGGGATCCAGAAATAGACCTAGGCGAATAAATTAGTGGGAGACTAAAGACTTTCACTTACCGTTCGGAATGTCGGAGACGGTCGGTCATAGACTCCAAGTACACCTGAATTGACTGAGCTCTGAGGAATGGGGTTTCGTAAGTGAAAGGCAAGAGTTCAATATTGGTTTATAATACGCAATTGTCAGAATATGAAATATGGAATGTCTCGGCCGAGAAGGATACTGATTATGACTTAATATAATTAGTGAGTAAGTAGAATGTGAAGGGCTGAAGGCCAATGAATTCACGAGGTAGCTGAAGGCTCAGGAGTGTTTGATTTGGAATAACGGCAACATACAAATGATTCACTAATGTCCTCCCCTACTTCCCCTTGCTTTTCTACAACAGACAAATACTAAATACTACTGTTACAAGTTACAATCTCTTTGATCAGCTTTCTGGTGACTACACGTCAGGGCTTGGGCCAGATTTAAGGAATCGACTTTCGCGTTGCGAGGGTACGAGACAGAGTTAATTCGCCACTTACGTGCACCAACGCCTTCGGATGGAGACAACCGGGTGATTTGCTCTTCGCTGCTCGGCTTCGGTCAGGGGAACGCCGTCCAGGTCGGAGGAGGCGAGGCTCTTTCCGACGGAGATCCGACGACTGGCGGTGCGTGGAGATCCCAGACTATTGGCCGTCGGTCGGGCGCGAACGGATCAACACTCGGGTCCGACGGGGGATTTTCAGTTCGTAATAGGGGTCCACTGTTACGGGATAGGAATTGGCTGATCTCCCAATTCCCGAGTTCTCACCCTGAAGGAACCACGATACAATCGTTCCTTCAGGTCACTTTCACTTCACTTCGATGTCCCGGTTCACTTTACCTCGATGTTCCGGTTCACTTCGCTCCGTTGTTCCGGTTCACTTGGATGTCCCGGTTCACTTCGATGTTCCGGGTCACTTGGATGTCCCGGTTCACTTCGATGTTCCGGGTCACTTGGATGTCCCGGTTCACTTCGATGTTCCGGGTCACTTGGATGTTCCGGTTCACTTCGATGTCCCGGTTCACTTGGATGTTCCGGTTCACTTCGCTTCAATGTCCCGGTTCACTTCGCTTCGATGTTCCGGGTCACTTCGATGTCCCGGTTCACTTTACTTCGATGTCCCGGTTCACTTCACTCCGTTCCGCGAACAGAGATTTCTACCTTCCTTCTCGTGAGTTCGGATACGACTGCTTGATGTTCGTTCTCTCAGTCCGCTCGTCAAGTCGCCTTCCCCTTCTACTCCTCCCTGGGTGTCTTGCGCCGCCCATTGCCTACCCAATCCAATGAGGACACGCCTTCCGCCCAGCTGGTGTTAGGCGCTTGGAGGGGAGAGGGGTTGTTCCGCCCCCCGCCGCCGAAGTTTCTTGACGGGGCGCTTGGAATCTGCCGCCCCGTTACACCCCTCCGATCTTCGGAGGCCGAGGTCTACCTCGGCAATTTTCCTTCCGGTGGGGGTGACTGGTGCGATGGGCATTGCGTCAGGTCGTTTGGCTGCTATCCACGCTTGCTCGTACCGCCAGCGTCTACAAGCGGCACAGGTTGGTGGGCGGTCCTTTTCGTGTTCGGCGATGGAGCAGGGCTTCGGGTAGGCGGGATCCGTGGGTCGTAGGTTCCGGCACTTTCTCACCAGCCGATTCCACATCACTTTACAGCCATCGCAGCGGTAGGTTGTCGGCGGGTGTTGTCGTTTTGTGCAGATGCAGCACAGGACGCTCCCATTCGTCGAAGGTACGCTGGCGCGGATGTTCCAAGGTGGTATGTTGGATGGGCGAGATGTGTCTTCCGCTGGTCTTATCTTCTACTTCCCTACTATGCTGTGAAACATCCAAACCGGCCCTTTCTTTAGTCTACTCTCACACTCCAACTCACACATTTCACACCCTCGATTTTGCTGCCATTACGAAGGAAAAGGAAAACAAAAAGGGGGGGGGGCAAGGGAGTCCTGTCCCGACTCATGAGGCACGGTCATTAGTAAAACAAGGTAAGTACTGGTGTTGTGCATTTTATTCTACAGGTAAGACATTCCCTATTCTATTTCACAAATTACGAGTATACCACAAAACTTGAAAATTTTTTTTTTTTTTTTTTTTTTTTTTTTTTTTTTTTTTTTTTTTTTTTTTTTTTTTTTTTTTTTTTTTTTTTTTTTTTTTTTCAATCGCTTCATCCCGTTCTAGGTGTTGACATCTTCCCCGCGTGGAGCTGCGCGTAGTCGATCGTTTTGCGCCTTGGTCTTAGCCCGTATGGACTGGACGCCGTCCTAATCGGAATCGGGATTCGGCTGGAGGATCTTCCAGGTTCAGGATTTTCTTCGGTCCGTACTAGTTCCGGCCACTCAAGGGGGTCCAACAACCACGTCCCTCCGCTATCTTCGCTAGGTGGAGGGGCAGGGCTCTCGGGTGGGCGCGGTTCCTCCGCTACGTCGGGGGTGACGGCGTCGTCTGGCACGCTGTTGATAAACGCTGGCTTGAGCCTGCTGAGGTGGTAACGCGTGGTCTTCCCCAGGACATCCTGGACCTCGTAATTGACATCGGGTTTCTGGATTGGTGGTGTCAAATTTGGGGGAGTGTTCCTCTCCTGGCACTCCTGGCATTTCTGGACGAACTCTCGGACGTCACGTACCATCTTCTTCCAGTACCCGTACCGCCTTGCGACACGGGTGGTTGTTTCTATGCCAGGGTGCCCGGCCCACTGATGTTGATGACAATTGATCAGGAACCAGCGCCGCATGGTGGATGGAATCAGTGGCACCGTGATCCGCTGGCCATCCACATCGACCTCCTTCCTCCAGACTTCTTCCTCCTTCTTTAGTCGATGCTTCTCTGGGTCAGCAGTCAGGGTGGAGATCCAGGGGTCCAAGGATTGGGCTGCCATCAGAAGTTCCTTTGGCAAACTTAATATGATGGCGCCAACAGGAACACGGCTCAGGCCGTCTTTGACCGATTGGTAGTCGGGTCCTGCCAGATGAGTCAGATGCTGATGCACCTGGTGCTTCAATTCAGAGGTTGAAGGGGGATTGTCCCGGATCTCAATTGGGAACTCTGCTACATCGGACATCGGAGGGCGTACCACCGGCTGCTTTCTGGGTGGTGTTAGTTCGGTGGTCAGTTGGCCTTGGTGGTTGTTGTCGACGCTAGGTTCAGAGGCTTTGGCAGATGTTGAAGCGACTGTTGGCCCGCCCTGGTAGTTGTTGTCGGTGTCGGGTTTCGTGGCTTGAGCGGTTTTCTGGGCTTTTCGCGCCATCCCGTCGCCCTTCAGTTGACGGATGTGCCTGAGGAGGTCCGGGTCAGTGGCGACCACGCCGATGGAGATCATCTTCCCAGTGGTGGGTTCCTTCATCTCCACTACGCCGATATCCGGGCGTATGCCAAGGGGTAATTTCCTCAGGAGGTCCAGTCCGATCAGATCCAAGCCGGAGTCAGGTCGTCGGAAGACATAGAATGCGTGCGTAATCGTAACCAGACCGATGGTGGTACGTACCTCCTGGATCCCCAGCACGGGCAGTGGTTGTCCGTCGGCACCCCACAGCTCCAACGTTGTTGGGCGGATGTCAATGCCAGGCACAGGTCTTGATAGGACAGACACTGCAGCACCAGTATCCACGACCATTCGCCGGGATTCCTTCCCCAAGCCGGCGGTGATCAGTATCATGGGCCTCATGACACAATTCACAGCGGTCTGGTAGGCCACCAGCTCGTCTCCGTGGACTTCAATGGTTGGCTCGTCCTCCTTATTTGTCGCGAGATTGGCTTGGGTTTCCTGGGTCGTGCTGATGTTTCTGACCTGGTGCATTCGTGGATTTGAGATGGGCAGGGTCTTCTTCTTCTTCAGGCAATCAGCCTCCAGATGGTCACGGGATCCACAGAAATTGCAGAACAAGGCCGCGTAGAGTCCGTGGGGGCAACTCACTGGAAAGTGGGACATATCACCACAGTACATACAGGGCAGCACTGGGACGGTCGGTGGTAACTTCGTCGGCACCGGTATCAACTGGTGATCGCCGAACGTGGCCGGTTTGTTTGGGTAGCGGAGCGGGCTTCTGGGTTTTTGCAGGCAGTTTGCTGCAAAATGCCCTGGTTCTCCGCAAGAGTAGCATTTCTTGGGCTCCGAAGGTCTTGATCCGCTGACAGCGGCTATGTCCCATCGAGCATCGTAGTCCTGCTTTGCTCTCATTACGTCCTCCCATCCCTCAGCCCGCTCCACTGCATCCTCCAAGGTGTCCGGAGGGTTACCCTGCAAGTAGAGATGGAGTTCTTTCGGTTGCCCGCGGACAAAAGCGCCGAGTGCCTTTCGTCTTGTCCATTCCCGACGTTGGGCATCGTTCAGGTTGGGTTCAGCTCGGACAGCCGATCGTGCCGTGGCCAGAAGTCGTTCTGCGAACCGTCGGATGGACTCGTCGGGGTCTCTCTGGGCTGTCCAGAGTCGTATGGTCGCCTTCTCGGGACTTTCCTCGCCATACCATGCCAGTATGGCCTTCTTCACGGTCGTGTATGGGGTTTCGCCAAGACCATCCTGGAGGAATCGCTTGGCTCCACCTTTTAGGCGGGTGCGAAGGAATCGCAGTCTCTTGTGTTCGTCAAGCTCTTGGGTTGCTTGCTCCACTTCCTGGAAGAACACGGACGCCGCGATAGCATCCGGCTCATCAGGGTTCCATGTGTCGACTTCCATGAACAACGACCGCGGAATGCCGGAGGTCGCAGGCTCGCGGAAGAAGGCGCCCAGTTTGTTCATCGCTTCCGTCACGGCGTTCATCATGGCTTCGCCCTCGACTGATGGGCTGCTGTTTCGTTGCATGGTCGCGAACTCACTTGTTGCACAAAAGAACTAAATGAAAAGAATTACAGAACCGATAGATCACTTTCTTGCGCACCAAGGACCGATAATTTCCCCACGAATCGAGAAAGGACTTCCCAGTTGGTAAGAGCTATGACGGGTCTGGAATCGGGATGTCAATTGGAGCTGAAGGCTCGTCGGAACAGTCCCGGAACAGAGGGCCTCGGGACAAGTGTCGGAACAGTCCCGGAACAGAGGCCTCGGGACAAGTGTCGGAACAGTCCCGGCACAGACCCGGGACAGTCTCGGAACAGAGGGCCTCGGAACAGTCCCGGCACAGACCCGGGACAGTCTCGGAACAGAGGGCCTCGGAACAGTCCCGGCACAGACCCGGGACAGTCTCGGAACAGAGGGCCTTGGAACAGTCCCGGCACAGACCCGGGACAGTCTCGGAACAGAGGGCCTCGGAACAGTCCCGGCACAGACCCGGGACAGTCTCGGAACAGAGGGCCTCGGAACAGTCCCGGCACAGGGGCTACAGCGAGAGTGATGCTACTAGATAAATGAGCCAGTATTTAAATTTTGATTTATGGAAAGAAAGAAAAATGATACGGATTTGAAGTTAATTGACTCCTCACTCGCTTCCTCACACTCGGGCCGATTTGTTTGTTTCTTACAATTTTAAATTTCGGAATCTACAACTAGCACAATTTAAATTTCAAGATTATAAAACGCGACCCAATTCCTTCAGAGCTTTTTCTCACCAATATTCGCCTGGTCAAGATCACTTGTTGTGGATACGACAGAAATCGAGATTTCTGAAATATCCCACCGCTTGCCACCAAAAGATGTAACCCGCCGTTTCACCTAACGGGCTAGGGATCCAGAAATAGACCTAGGCGAATAAATTAGTGGGAGACTAAAGACTTTCACTTACCGTTCGGAATGTCGGAGACGGTCGGTCATAGACTCCAAGTACACCTGAATTGACTGAGCTCTGAGGAATGGGGTTTCGTAAGTGAAAGGCAAGAGTTCAATATTGGTTTATAATACGCAATTGTCAGAATATGAAATATGGAATGTCTCGGCCGAGAAGGATACTGATTATGACTTAATATAATTAGTGAGTAAGTAGAATGTGAAGGGCTGAAGGCCAATGAATTCACGAGGTAGCTGAAGGCTCAGGAGTGTTTGATTTGGAATAACGGCAACATACAAATGATTCACTAATGTCCTCCCCTACTTCCCCTTGCTTTTCTACAACAGACAAATACTAAATACTACTGTTACAAGTTACAATCTCTTTGATCAGCTTTCTGGTGACTACACGTCAGGGCTTGGGCCAGATTTAAGGAATCGACTTTCGCGTTGCGAGGGTACGAGACAGAGTTAATTCGCCACTTACGTGCACCAACGCCTTCGGATGGAGACAACCGGGTGATTTGCTCTTCGCTGCTCGGCTTCGGTCAGGGGAACGCCGTCCAGGTCGGAGGAGGCGAGGCTCTTTCCGACGGAGATCCGACGACTGGCGGTGCGTGGAGATCCCAGACTATTGGCCGTCGGTCGGGCGCGAACGGATCAACACTCGGGTCCGACGGGGGATTTTCAGTTCGTAATAGGGGTCCACTGTTACGGGATAGGAATTGGCTGATCTCCCAATTCCCGAGTTCTCACCCTGAAGGAACCACGATACAATCGTTCCTTCAGGTCACTTTCACTTCACTTCGATGTCCCGGTTCACTTTACCTCGATGTTCCGGTTCACTTCGCTCCGTTGTTCCGGTTCACTTGGATGTCCCGGTTCACTTCGATGTTCCGGGTCACTTGGATGTCCCGGTTCACTTCGATGTTCCGGGTCACTTGGATGTCCCGGTTCACTTCGATGTTCCGGGTCACTTGGATGTTCCGGTTCACTTCGATGTCCCGGTTCACTTGGATGTTCCGGTTCACTTCGCTTCAATGTCCCGGTTCACTTCGCTTCGATGTTCCGGGTCACTTCGATGTCCCGGTTCACTTTACTTCGATGTCCCGGTTCACTTCACTCCGTTCCGCGAACAGAGATTTCTACCTTCCTTCTCGTGAGTTCGGATACGACTGCTTGATGTTCGTTCTCTCAGTCCGCTCGTCAAGTCGCCTTCCCCTTCTACTCCTCCCTGGGTGTCTTGCGCCGCCCATTGCCTACCCAATCCAATGAGGACACGCCTTCCGCCCAGCTGGTGTTAGGCGCTTGGAGGGGAGAGGGGTTGTTCCGCCCCCCGCCGCCGAAGTTTCTTGACGGGGCGCTTGGAATCTGCCGCCCCGTTACAAAGCCTTCGGCAAAGTCGGAGTGGTGTTTCCGTTTGAGCCGCCTAAGATGACGAGGGGGTGGTCGCTCCTGTGGGATACTGCTGATGAGGCTGTTTCCATGGGACGAGGCCTTTTGGTAGGAGGCGTGGTAGGTGGAAATCAGGCAGTCCTTCACTGTCGGCACTTCCAGATCTTTGTGAAGTTCTTCATTCCTTATGTACCAGTCGGCCCCCGTAATTAAGCGGAGAACACGGTTTTGGAGCACCTGAATTCTATTTATTTGGGTGTCAGAGCCAGACGACCATAGACCACCGCCATAGCACCAGATGGGCTTAATAAGGGTGCTGTAAATGAGCATTTTGTTTTTAGTGCTGAGATTTTTGTTTTTGAGAAGAGGTTTTAGCTGGCTGATTCTGTGACGGATTCTCGATGTGATATCGCTTACATGGTTTTTCCACGTGAGTCGTTGGTCCATGGTCATCCCCAGGTACTTTACATGCGTTTTCAATTCAAGTACTGAGCCATTCATTTGTACAGGGGGAATTGTGTATTTGCGTTTGTAGGTGGAGAGAGATAAGTTTGATTTCGTGACATTGATTTTGATCCGCCACTTTTTGGCCCACAGCCCCGTGTCGTTGGCAATATTTTGGATTTTCGCGCTTGCCTCCTTACCGATCGGAAATTGGGCTAGATAAGCGCAGTCGTCAGCAAACTGCGCTGAGATTATGCGGGTGTCGTTGGTTATTGGCACATCGTGAATGTAAAATATATGTATAACAGTGGACCGAGCACGCTGCCTTGAGGTACGGAAGAAAAAATCGGGAGCTCCTCCTCTAAAACCAAGTGCCTTTTAAAATTCAATATATCATGTTTCGACAGGAAATAAAATGCTATTTTATTATATTTACCTTTCATTTCACCATCACCTTTTCAGTTGTAGAGAATATAAGGACAATTTTAACATGATTTAAATAATCGACTTAAATTAGAGTAAAAACGCTCCTGTTCCCAGCATAAAATCTTTTAAAAAAAAAAATTACTGCATTTGGTATATGGAAAGTAGATGTGTAAAGCGGGGTTCTCGCGGGAGAATTTATGAAGAAAAAATATTTGTAGACAATAAAATGTCCAAGTCTGTCCCAACACCTTGTGTGAACGATGAAATGAAGTCCTCAGTGTTGCGCAATCATTTAGAATTTAGTTAGAAAAAAAAAAACGTTCAAATCGATTATTTGGCATATTAATTGAGAGCAAATAACTATAATAGTGAACATTAAATAAACATAAATAAATGGTGGTCGATTGCAGGGTGACCTGCAATTGCCACAATTCGTTTTTGGTATTCCCCCCCCCCCCCCCCCTCCAAAAAAAAAACAAGATTACTGAATATTGTATAACTACTGTGAACTCCAAATCATGGGTGTCCAACATGCAAGGCCCTACCGGCCAAGGCTAGAACCTTTGATGTGGTTTCGGGCCATATAATATTTTATTAAATAACAAAATTATACTCTTTTTTATACGTTACAAAATTATGTAAGGTATAAAAATAATTGAACGAAAAAAGAGTATTATTTCTTTTATTGCTCAACGAGTAGGTACGTTTTTGCAAAATAATAGACGATTTATCCTTTTGGTTGGTTATTCCTTGAATAATCAACCTATGTTTTCATACAAAAAGTCTCTCCGCCCAAAAACATTTTCAGGACGTTTCAATGTGGCTAGATCAAAATGAGTAAATGTCCGTCCGTCTCTCCGCCCAAAAACATTTTCAGGACGTTTCAATGTGGCTAGATCAAAATGAGTAAATGTCCGTCCGTCTCTCCGCCCAAAAACATTTTCAGGACGTTTCAATGTGGCTAGATCAAAATGAGTAAATGTCCGTCCGTCTCGATTTTGGTAACAGAAAAATTTTAATCTCAAATTCGGGTGAGGGACCCGTTCCTCTAGGTTTGTCATCAAAACAGCCCTTTTGGACCAAATTGAAATGGGGAAGGGGGGCGCAAAATGTGCATTTCGAAAAATGGATTTTCGAGATTTTTGGCAATCATTTTGGGTATCATTTTCCACTAAATTTCGGACGCTGAATTGATTGAAATGGGACCGGGACGACCATTCCTGTAAATTTTCAAAAGGTTGTAATGTATCCACCGAGATATTTTATATTCATATTCAGTCCCGGTGGTTTACAGGGGTTCATGATGTTATTGTAATCCCTTTCCAATAGGTGAAATTTGCGGTCATTCTTAATTGGAGGGAGCAGGTTCAGCACTTAAAGCAAAGCAGTCGTATGAATTATGTGTCAAGAATTATACAGTAAACTAAATATTTGCAGAAGTATGTGGGTATTGGGAACAACAATTTTTGTGCAGCCGATAGGAGGCGTCCCTGTCAAATTGAAATGTGATGAATTCTCACTTGCTGGATGATTTTAAATGAGGAGCACCGATGGACGAGGATTTTACACCACTTCATTCTTTTGAAATTTACTTTTTACCGACGGTAGGGTTCGTGTGTCGTATGAAGCATGAAAGCTGCTGGGAGACGTGGCTTATTGCAGGGACGTGGAACACAATGGGGCCGTGGATCAACGAACGGACCTCACCTACCTATTTCCACCTTCCTACGACATCCGACCTTGCGTCTGAACCCCTCCTCGAAATAGAGTGACTTGGGACTTGTCAGGAAGGCGTTGAAACGACCAAAAAGACTGGAGAATCTCGAAGCAAGGTGGGAGGTTGAGGCGTCAAAAATCATTGACACGCTGCTCAATATTATATTGTGACACTCGGTGATGATACTGCAGTGCTGTGGTCATCTTGTGTCTTCCCTTAAGACACTGGTTATAATCAGTTTGTTAAGCCTGGAAGTAGGAACGTAAGTTGGTTATTCCTTGAATAATCTTGCCTGAGGTCAATGAGGGTCAACCTCTCTAATTGGCCCAAAAATTCGACAGTATAGGTTTCATGATGATTTCTAAGAAAAAAACTGCAAATTCTTTTACAGGGGTTGGTTATGTCTCGAACCAGGCGCATGGAAGCTCATTTCAATCGATTCAGCGTCCAAAAATTAGTGAAAAATGGTACCCCGCACGCCTAGGTACCAGAAATATCGATAACTCTTATTCAAAACGAGTAGATAGATAGCAATTTGGACCCATAACCTCTTCCGTTGGGTGCCAATCATCCCGGGGCCCGTCTCACTGTATTCAGCGTCCAAAATTTAGTTGAAAATCATACTCCACACCCCTAGATTGTGGAAAATCTCGAAAATCCATTTTTCGAAGGACACATCTTCACCCCAACCCCCTCAAATTTGGTCCAATCGGTCTGAAAAGTTCCGAGGACCACCTAAATCCGGAAACAAATCCCCGACCCAAATTCCAGTATTTTAGAAAAATTTTTACTACCAAAATCGGCGAGGACGGCGGACGGTCAAATGCATATTTTGATGTAGACACTAGACACAAACGCCCAGAAAAAACATAGGTTGATTATTATTGAAGGAATAAACAACCAAAATTCGCAATGTTGAATTCGGCCGTATTCTGATGAATTCCTTAAGAAAATATCAATAATATTATTTGTGGTAAGTTCAAATTAGATATTAATGGCTTCTCCGTCTGAATTGATATTACTTTGATTGATAGAGATGATGGAGCAGTATTGATCGAAGCAGAAATGATGCAGGGCGTAAAATGAATAAAAATTAATAAATTTGTTTAGGAGCCATGCGTTGAAAGGTTATGTGTTGTATGCTATTCTTTCACTCCATTGTTTTCATGGTCATATCAACTTGTTTTGTTTGCAAATTTGTTCGTCGCTTTCCTCTTCAAATATGAAATGATGTTGCGTGAATTATTCCTTAGTTCGTCAATCGTCTATGTCATACAGAAATGAGAGGTCATGAAATTGGGCCGTTCAACTTCCATACCTGTTGGCGGTAAGGCCACACACACCTACCAAAAACTATACATTAGGTACCAATAATTATCCTGCTGTAGTTCCAAGTGCTTATTGTTTCCAACCAAATCATAGTAACGGGTTTTAAAATGTCTCTCCATTGACGAATTTACTCTCCTTTACTCGGAAAAATTTGTAATGTATCAAAATAGATGTCGACTAATTCTCTCAATTGCCTCGTTCAACCTACAAAATATTCCACTCTATTCAGGTAAAAAACGAATTAACATTAATTTATAAAGACGAGAATTTTGTTGGTAAAGAGATTCATAAAGTAGTTTTGTATCTTGCTGACATTCATGGCTTGTACTTGAAGATTTCATCAGTCAAACGTTTATTTTCCGCCCTAAAAAGCATTGAAGTGCGTAAATAGCTGAGAGATAAAAACTGCTTTGCTTTTCTGTCTTAGTGGAAGTAAAAATGCTGCAAATTCTTTAACACGGATTGGTTATTCCTCGAACCAGGCGCATGGAAACTCATTTTTTCAATATGAGGAAAACGGAGGAAACGGTGGGTGTGGCGGATTCCGGATCCATTTCAATCGATTCAGGTTCCAAAATTTAGTGGGAAATGATACCCCACACGCCTAGGTACCAGAAATTTTTAAAACACACATTCGAAATGGGTAGATAGGTACCCATTTTGACCGATAACCTCATTCAGAGGGCGCCAATCGTTCCATGACCCATTTTATTGGATTCAGTGTCCAAAATTTAGTGGAAAATGATACCCCACACGCCTAGATTGCCAATAATCTCAAAAATCCATTTTTCGAAATACACATTTTGACCCCTACCCCGCCCAAATTTGGTCCGATCGGGCTGAAAAGTTTTGAGGACCAACTAGAGCCAAAAACGGGTCTCTGACTAAAAAGTCAGAGTTTTAGAAAATTTTCTAATTTTGATCTAGACCCTTTGAATCGTCTAGAAATAAATTTTGGGCCCAATAGGAGAGATTTGACTCTTTGCTTGAAAACTTAGGTTGATTATTCAAGGAATAACCAACCAAAATGAGAATAGTAAATTCGGTAGAGGGCTGAGGGGGGGGGGGGGGACGAAGTGCGGTACCCTCATTCCACAGCCACGCTGCACTCCTGATCAGGCTACAACTGAAACTCTTGTTCTTTTCTCGTCAGTGTATTAAGAAACATATCCATTCACACGTCCTTTCACGATGCTAAAGCTCTTAATTAATCGTAATTGAAACGTCGAAATCCGTCAAACCGAAATCCATAAGCTGGGGAATTGGCTGTGTCAATGAGAGCCGGATGCCTGTGCTGGTAGAACGTTGCGTGGCCGTGAGCTGCCCTGGAGTTCCCATTTGGTTGGCCATAGGCCCTCCTGGGGAAAAGATAAGATTATTAACTTTGGCTCCATGTATTGGATGACTATAGGATGTCCAAGAAAAATATTATAGGAAGGCGAATGTTTCGAAGAATTTCACCAAACAACGGTTTATAATAAACGATTACCTACCAATAACTGAAATTCGAACCTATGGCCAAATTGGTCTTACTATGATTACCGTGTCCATTAGACAGGTCAGCATTTTGAAACTTTTTGAGCGTTAGCACAAATATCAAAACAATTTTCCGGTAAGACGTCCAGATTTTTCACAATTTCTCTGGTTTTGAAACGCTTTCTTGAAAATTATAAACTCTTTATTTCATGGAACATAATAAACTCATTAACTTTTCAAGGCGAGGGGTGAAAAAAATTTGGAAGAAGGCAACATACTGTTGCAAGATTACACCTGCACCAGTCTCCTGGGCAACCAGCATTACAAGGTCAGTGGGGTCACTCTTGAACATCCATGCAAATTGGCTGGAACCTTCTCGCTTGCTTGAGACAACATGTCAAGTTCCCAGAACCAGGGAAGACTCGAGAAGGTTCTCGGCCAAGGGAGCGAGCATAAAAAGGGACTGAGGACCGCCACAGAGTTCAGTTCAGTTTGGAGTCCAAGTACAGATAGATGCTTCATGTTATAAATCGTGCCCTGTTATAAATTAGTGCGACAACTGCTACAATATACAGTATTGAGCCTTGTGATTGTGTAAGTATGTGAATGAGGACAGTGTATTTGAGTGAACAATTGTAATAAATTATTTACAAAGAATCGTTACAATACCATAATTGGCTGGCCATATTATTTTAATTCAGTTTCCTTTTTGTGGACATACGCGATGAATTTGGATCTGTATTGTACCTCTTCAAATTCCATAGTCTTGATATCTTGGTGGAATCACCACAAATGAGCCAATTGTGCTGGCCGTATTTTATGTTCATCAACAAAACTTTGACATTTTTGTAGGTTTCTTTCATTTGAACTGAATGTGCTACTGGTATAGAAGCAAAGTTGTTACCGTTGTGCAAAAGCACTCCCTTCAAACTACTTGATGACCATGAAAAGCCTCCATTCTATTGGGTGGTACGAAATCTCGAAAAACCCCATCACTCCAGCAATGTCACAACAGTACGCCATTCCACCTTCCTCATAAAATAATGGCAACAAGCCTTTCTCCCGATGTTCGTACCAACCAAACGTGGTTCCTGGGGCCAACAATTTTCTGGGCTAGTCTTGAACCGAGTAATGCTGCAGCATCTTTGGGAAGGTTCAAATCTCGTACCAAATCATTTAAATCACATTGGAATGAAGGTTGGGGTGAGTTGAGATCTTGTGGTTCGTAGTGGGCATGGTCTTTGTCAGCATCATCGTCATGTATGTATTGGAAAGTCTTCGAAATTTTTGAGGACCAGGGATTGGTAATGTTTGGTGGTGAGGTATGGGCCTTATTGCAGAGGGACAAAACATATCAGAATTGTTTTTACGTCTCTGATAAGTACTCATGTTGTGCAATGGAAATAACAAATTGTTGCGAGATTACACCTGCACCAGTCCCCTGGGCAACCAGCATTACAAGGTCAATGACACATGGAGGGCTAAGGGTCACTTTCAAACATTCATGCATCGTATCAAATTGGCTGGAACCTTCCCGTTTGCTCAAGACAACATGTCAAGCTCCCAGAACCAGGGAAGACTCGAGAAGGTTCTCGACCAAGGGAGCGAGCATAAAAGGGACCGAGGAAGGCGGCAGAGGGCAGTTCAGTTCAGAGTCCAAATATAGATGCTTAATGTTATAAATTGTGCCCTGTTATAAATTAGTACAACTGTGTATTGTGCCTTGTGATTGTGTAAGTGTGTGAATGAGGACAGTGTATTTGAGAGAACAATATTGTAATAAATTACTTACAAAGAACATAAATCATTACAAAATGAACGAATGACACAAGGTCTCATACAGCTCACCGAAACAGCAGAACAAAATCTGGTTACTAGAAGATGGGGTTGTGGACCTGAGCTGCCATACTATTGTAATTCTTTAACTAGGAATTGTAAAAAATCTAGACGTGATAGAACGAAAATTCAAACGAACCTGAATTCAGTTCCCAAATATCCACAAGAAACAGCTATTAGTTTTGAAACAAAAAACCATGCAGGGTTGTGTTATCAATTGACTAGATGAAACTCCTGTAGAAATCTGCATTTTATACTATACCTCGGGTAGAAAGCCTCAAATTTAGTTTCAGGGGATGGAAGTACAGTGTCCAACAGTTTGTCCTCAGGGTCGTAACAAAACGCCTCTGCTAACATCAATGTCAATACAATCCACATCTGAAAGTTAAATTGTGTTGATAATTCCAAAACCGTAACGACGTCTGGTGAGAGAGGCAAGAACCGATAAAATTTACTTAAATGGTCACTTCGCTGCATTAAAAAAAAAAAAAAAACGATTCAATAGTTCTGAAAACGTTGTAAATAGGATTTTACGGTCATTCAACGACCATGAAAACTAAATACTGATTGAACGGATTTATTAAAAATTATACAAGAAATATAAAAACGACATTTTATTATAGAAAGGCTGCAGTTAATATCAGAATGGTTGATGATTTAAGGTGGAAGCACGTATGGGAATGCGTACATTCCAGGTATTTAGAGTAGGTAATTAAAAAAGGAATACATTTTTTCCTTTTCAAGAAGGCCCTCTATCTAAATACCTTTCGTGACCCATAGGTGCCATTCTCAATTGATTCAGTGCCCCAACATAAGTGAAACAATCGTTCTGGGGCCCGTCTCATTGGATTCAGTGTCCAAAATTCAGTGGAAAACGATATCTCACACGCCTAAGTCATCAAAACTGTGGGAAAAATGGATGTGACGGGTACCGGACCCATTCCAATCGATTGAGAGTCCAAAATTTAGTGGAAAATGAAACCCCACACGCCAAGGTACCAGAAATCTTGAAAACACATATTCAAAATGGGTGGATAGACACCCATTTAGACCCATAACTTTTTTCGGTGGGTGCCAATCGTTAAGGAACCAATTTTATTGAATTTAGCGTCCAAAATTTAGTGGAAAATGATACCCTACTCGCCTAGATTGCCCAAAATCTCGAAAAATCCATTTTTCGAAAAACACATTTTAACCCCTACCCCGCCTAAATGTTGTCCGATCGGGTTGAAAAGTTTCGAAGACCAACTAAAGCCCGGAACGGACCCCTGACCAAAATTTCAGATTTTTTGAAAATTTTCTACTACCAAAAACGGCGCGGATGGTGGACGTGAAAAATGATTGCCCACACTCTAGGTCCCCGAAAATCTCTTAAATTCATTTTTTAATTTCCATTTTCTCTCCATTTTGCCTCCATTGTGGCGGTGTTTAGGCTCAACTAACGTCCGAATTGAGAGAAAATTTCGGATTTTGAGTTCACACTCACTTGGCAACATGATGGTGAAGGTTTAGGGAGGGAAAATCATGCCTAAGCTGTCTAAAATCTTGTCTAATGGAATTCGCAGTGTTAGGGCAAAAAATAAATTATTTTATTTTCATGGATGGTTGTAACTACGTCAATATGACATTTTGAAAGAAAGAGTCGATATTGAGGAACTTTAGAAAAATGATTGAGGATTGATTGGATTTTCAGCTTTGATGTATCCACGAGTAATAACATGGAAAGTCCTTCACTTGTGTTGAGGCTATAAAAAGGCACTAATTGCCGTTAGCAGTGATTAAGTAAAGACTGGTTGACTGAAGTAAGAATATCAGAATAATTGTTTAAGGTTAATAGAAAGCATGGTGATCAGAGACAGAGTTCCGAATGAAGTCTTCACACAATACATACCGTGACAGATGGAGGAGACATGACTGTTACCACGCTGTTATGTCACGACGCCAACAAGGTTTTTTTCCCCTCGTACTTCACCACAAGAGAGAAAAAATAATATGAAAAGTCTCCGCATTCAGTTCCAAGGAAAATTGAGATATTTTACAACCTCCTTTCGGAACGCGACTGCTAAGCCGAACTAAAATGAAACAACTGCTATAAAAATGGACGAAGTTGGACTTTCACTTCGTTCGTAATGGTACAGACTGAGGGAGTTGTTGAGAGGTGAGTCTGTCAACAGCTCTGGATGGACACAGTTACCTGTTTATATCTCCGAGGGTCCACAATTCCCAGCTGCGTTATTATAGTGTAAATAATAACTCTCTTAAAAACTCTCTTAAAGGCTGCAAATTCTTTCAGAGGGGTTGGTTATTACTCGGACTAGGAGCTTGGAGACTCATTCCAATCGATTCAGCGTCCAAAATTCAGTAGAAAACGGTACTCCACACGCCTAAATCGTCGAAAATATCAAACATGGGGAAGGAAATGGGGCGAACAGTGGGTGTGACGTGTCCCATCCCCATTCTAATCGATTCAGGGGTAGTTCTTGACGCTTCAACGAGCGTGAACTGTCCGAGACTCATTCCAACAGGTAGGTAGGTACCCTATTTTGACCCCTATCCACTTCTGGTGACGCTTATCAATTCAGGATATGTCTAAATGGATTCAGCGTCTAAATTTAGTGGAAAATGATACCTCACACGCCTAAGGCCGGGTACACACGTTGAGGATTTCCGGAGGGGAATTCCTCTGAGGAAAACCTCAGAGGCGGCCGGAGCCGGACGGAGCATCCACACGACGCGCGAGGCCTTCGAGGAAAACTGTGTAGTTGTAGTGGCCGGAACCCCGGCCTCAGGCGGCCTTTCCAAAAATTGGAAAGGCCCAAGGAAAAGGAAGCAAAACCCTGAAGAAGGAAGAATTAGCAAAAAACATAAACGTGGGAAGATGGTGGATAGACAACGGGAAGCGAAAAGGCTGGATCGTATTTTGGACAGCAGCAAGCGGCTTCTACAATCGGACAAACCAGCTCCGCTGGTCGTCCAGAAGGAGAAAGTGCAGTGTCTGGACAGGGAAATGATGGAGGATGGGGCAACAAGCTCAAATACAGAAGGTACAGAGGGAAAAGTGACCTACGCAAAAAAGGTAATGATGTCACCCCCATCATTAAGGAAGGAACTCCGGGAGCAAGTGGACCCATGCTCCCTGGGGGTAGGGGTAAAACAGTTGAAGACAGCTGGAAAAACAAAATTGATACTCACAGCTCGAACTAAAGAGGAAACAAGAAAGCTAGCAACAACCCTTCAACAAAAAGGTTTCAAGGTCACAGACCAGGGTAGGAGGGAGAACCCAATAATTGGAAAGGCCTGGCGGCCTGTGCAGTCCGCTTCAACTGAAGGCCTCGACCCGTCCACACAGTCCGTCGGCCGGAGAGGTTGGCCTCAACGGGGAATCCTCTCCGGAATCCTCAACGTGTGTACCCGGCCTCAGTCGTCGAAAATATCGAACATGAGGAAAATTGGGAGAACAGTGTATGTGGAGTGTTCCGGCGTCATTTAGATCGATTCAGGGTCCAACATACAGTCAAAAATGATACCTCACACGTCTAGGTCCCAGAAATCTTGAAAACACACATTCGGAATGGGTAGATAGATACACATTTTGACCCATAACCTCATCCAGAGGGCGCCATTCGTTCTAGGACCCATTTCATCGGATTCAGCGTCCAAAATTTGGTGGAAAATGATACCCCACACGCCCAGACGCCAAAAATATCGAAAATTCATTTTTCAAGATACACATTTTGACCCTTAACCTCCCTCTCTCCCTTCAATTTAAGTGGACGGCGTACGGACATTTGCTCATTTTGATCTTGACACATTGATTGCCTAGAAAAAGCTTTTGAGCCGAATCGGAGAGTTTGACATTTTGCATGAAAACATAGGGCTAACCAACCAAAAACTGAAATTGTGCAAATTAGACCTCACAAGGGATATTGGAGCGCATAGCCGATAGCTGCAGGATTTCGACAAAGCGAGGGTAGGTATTTCTGAATGGGGTTTTGAGATTTTGGGATTTAGGTGTGTTAGGTATGGTTTTCCTATAAATTTTGGACGTTTTTTTTTTTTTTAAATTTTTGAATCCAAATAGGACAGGTCAAGATGAATATTTTTAAAAATCTTTTCAGTATAGAAGAAGAAGAAGAAGAATAGTGCTTATCAAAAAAAGCGAAAGAGTAATTTTACAGACCAAAAAATGGGGATACAGTGGGTGTGGCGGGTACCAGACCCATTCCAATCGATTAAGGGTTCAAAATTTAGTGGAAAATGATACCCCACACGCCTAGGTGCCAGAGATCTCGAAAACAGACATTTGAAATGGGTAGATAGGTACCCATTTTGACCCATAACCTCATCCAGAGGGCACCAATCGTTCCAGGACCCGTCTCATTGGATTCAGCGTCCAAAATTTGGTGGAAAATGATACCCCACACGCCTAGGGGCCAGAGATCTCGACACATACATTTGAAATGGGTAGATATGTACCCATTTTGACCCATCTCATCCATCGGGACCACCGTCCAGACCCTCTCATGGGATTTCAGCTTCCAAAATTTTAGTGAAATGATACCCCACACGCCTAGGTGCCAGAAATCTCGAAAACACGTTCGAAATGGGTAGATAGATTCCCATTTTGACCCATAACCTCATCCAGAGGGCGCCAGTCGTTCTGGGACCCATTCCAATCGATTCAGGGCCCAAAATTTAGTGGAAAATGATACCCCACACACCCAGATTGCAAAAAATCTCAAAAATCAATTTTTTGAAATTCACATTTTGACCCCTACCCCCCCAAATTTGGTCCAATCGGGCTGGAAAGTTTCGAGGACCAACTAAAGCCGGGAACGGACCCCTGACCAAAATATCAGATTTTTATGATAATTTTCTACTAACAATGTCTGCGTGGACGGCGGACATCATATTTGCTTATTTTGATCTAGGCCGAATCGGAGAGATTGACATTTTGCATAAAAACAGGTTGATTATCCAAGGAATAATTTACCAAAAACCATTGTCAATGGATTCACAATGAAAGGGTGGAGACGAAAAAGGAAACAGTTTACCAGAGAATTTACGACCACATATTACTCCCGGGGCCAAACCGCTCACGACCCCTCTAATCAAGCGAGTTCTTGTGCTGCCCCCTACCCAACTTTAATCAAAGCTGTTCGAATTATGTTGATATTCCGGCACTAATATTATAATGTTGGACGGCGGAGGAACTAACCGTTTTTGAAGTCTTTCGGTTTATTTTTTTCCATTTTTCCCACTTTTTTTTCCTTCTTTAGTTCTATTAAAATTACGTTGTACCTCCCGGCTCGTATAGATGGAAGTTCATTACATCGGGGATTTTGTCGACGAAACCATTTACCGAGGTGCCTTCGTTGAGAGGGTACAGCTTCACGTAGAACCTATGACCGCCGTTATTATGGAATTAGGAACCGTTAACATTTCCCGGTAAAATTGGTTCCTATTCACCGTCTATTATTTGTTATTGCCCATTTTTTCTCTCTCGACAGAGCCGATCAATAACCGTAATATCTAAATCGGCTCGGCCGATTACGCGCTCTTATGGGAGTTGTCACACGTCTGCCGGAGTAAAAAATACAACTCGGGAAGTAATTTTTCAAAAATTCGATCCTTGGTGGGCTTGGCCTGTAATGACTTTAACGCTCCAATCATGTTGTTACCGTTTGTTTTGGACAATAAAATACTACAACGTTCTGATGACTTTTTGGATCTTAATTTGTCAAAAAGATCACGTTTCGTTCAACAACGGTATCCTCAATTATTTACAAGAGTAAATTACCGTAAACCTGGAATGAGCTTCATCCTTTGAGTAAACTACGTACGTAATTAGTTATTGACTTCGTGTCTTCCATTGTCCTTCCCACTGCGAAAGAAAAAAAATCTGCAAATTCTTACACACGGGTTAGTTATTCCTCGAATGGGGGAAACAGTGGGAGTGGCGGGTCCCAGACCCATTCCAATCGATTCAGGGTCCAAAATTTAGTGGAATATGATACCCCACACGCCCAGGTACCAGAAATCCTGACACATACAAAATGGGTGGATACATACCCATTTTGACCCATAACTTCTTCCGGTGGGCGCCAATCGTTCTGGGACACACATCATTGAATTCAGCGTCCAAAATTTAGTGGAAAATGATACCCCACACGCCTAGGTAGCAGAAATCCCGAAAACACATAATCAAATTGGGTAATAAATACCCAATTTGACCCATAACTTCTTCCAGTGGGTGCCAATTGTTCTGGGACCCATTTTATTGGATTCAGCGTCCAAAATTTAGTGGAAAATGACACCCCACTCGCCTAAATCACCCAAATCTCGAAAATCCATTTTTCAAAAAACACATTTTGACCCCTACCCCCTCCAAATTTGGTCCGATTGGGCTGAAAAGGTTCGAGGACCCATCTCGGCTGGGAACAGACCCCTGACCCAAATTTCAGATTTTTAGAAAATTTTCTACTACCAAAAACGGCGTGGACGGCGGACGGCAGACGATGGACGGCGTACGGCGGATGGACATTGACCTTTCTGGACGTTTCATGATGTCCTGATCAAAAAAGGTCAATGTCCGTCCGCCGTACGCCGTACGCCGTACGCCGTACGCCGTCCGCCGTACGCCGTACGCCGTCCGCCGTCCACGCCGTTTTTGGTAGTAGACAATTTTCTAAAAATCTGAAATTTGGGTCAGGGGTCTGAAACCGGCCTGGGACGGTCCTCCAAGCTTTTCAGCCCGATCGGACCAAATTTGGGTGGGGTAGGGGTCAAAATGTGTTTTTTGAAAAATAGATTTTCGAGATTTTGGGCGATCTAGGCGAGTGGGGTATCATTTTCCACTAAATTTTGGACGCTGAATCCAATGAAATGGGTCTCAGGACGATTGGCACCCACTGGAAGAAGTTATGGGTCAAATTGGGTATACATCACCCATTTTAAATATGTGTTAATGAGATTTCTGGTACCTGGGCGTGTGGGGTATCATTTTCCACTAAATCATGGACACTGAATCGATTGGAATGGGTCTGGGACCCTTTTTGATCTAGACATCATGAAACGTCCAGAAAAAAAATTTTGAGCCATATCGGAGATGTTGACCATTATCATGAAAACATAGGTTGATTATTCAAGGAATAACCAACCAAAAACGCTGTGAATTCTACATTATTGTCAAAATATTGAATTCAAGAATCGATCATCAAATGACATCGATTGTTTGGACTCGATGGATTTCCTCAAAAAGACTCAGATCACTCTCTTCTTGCTGTATGTAGGGATGATCGATACCGGGGGAGGATCGATATGAGTACTAGTATCGGTATCGGAAAGAGTGGTATCGATATTAAGCAAGTATCGAATCCAACCAATATTGGTATTGAATCAAAACTCGACGCTCCACTCTCGCCAGGGGGCTTGCCCCCGGTTACCACTATTTACATAGGTACTTTCGTGTTAACGCCTACCAGTTGCAAAGAGGTTTTTTACCTACAGGTTATATCTCCATAAGAAAGGAAAACACCCCTTCAAACCAACCAACCAACGAAGAAAAAAAAACAATAATTATTATGTAGTATATATATTTGCTTCTTAGTAAAAGTTACAAAAGAAAAAAAAAAAAAAAAAAAAAAAAAACAATTAATGAAATACAAAAAAAAAAAAAATGCATTCGGTAGACATACCTGATTCGATATATCGAATAGGCTTTCAATGCTGTTTTAACAACTGGTAGGCGTTAACACGAAAGTACCTGCACATACTTCCCTTCATGTTACCTTCCTTCTGATGTTTGTAGGGATGATCGATACTGAGGGAGGATCGATATGAGTACTCGGTATCAAAAGAATGGCATCGATACCAAGCAGTATCGAAACTTGGCGATCCGCGTCTCGCCGGGGGGCTTGCCCCCAGTTACCACTATTTAGATGCTTCAGACAAAATTATTGAATGACAGAATGGGTTTTACTGACGCTATTCAAGCAATTTCGCTACTTTCCTCCCACTAAATCATAACCTTATATATAATCACCAGGTCATAACAAAAAGTGACTACGGAACAAAATAACACATTTAACGCTGTCTTATCACTGATATGATAGCATGGCATTCCTGTTCCTCATCTTCTTCACAAGACAACCCCTAGCCAAAGAAGGGAAGATGGATCTCTCTCCAAAGCTTCGGCCCTTCGAGTACATATATACCTTAGCCTATGGTATATACCCAAAGTATATACTCGAAGTTCTGGCCGAAACAAGTGTAGCAACCTTTAGAAGAGGGCCTTCTTAATTCTTAATTGGTAATTTTTAACAAAAATTTGAGGTACAGTTATTGTTCGATACTTTTTTCGATCCCGATTATTTTTACCAGTACAAGTATCGCTATCAAAAGCCGAGTATCCCTAGCTGTAAGCAATTCTTGCCTTAAAGTGTATCAAGTGATATTTGACATAAATGTCCCTTTTTGTATCCATTGTCTGAATCCTTTGAAATACGTTAGAATATCAAAAACAGTATAAAATATCATGTCACTACAGTTGCATATAGAAGGCTGTGGATAGGTCCTGCACAGCTATACTGGCTTCCAATCTATTCAGCGTCCAAAATTTAGTGGAAAATGATACCCCACACGCCTAGGTACCAGAAATCTCGAAAACACTCATTCGAAATGAGTAGATAGGTAACAATTTTGACCCATAACTTCTTCCGGTGGGTAACTCCGTCTTGTCTCCGGATCCATTTCATTGGATTGAGCGTATAAAATTGAGTGGAAAATGGCATATATAATGGCAAAATATACAAATAAAACAAATTAAAATGATACTACTTGGCCAGGTACTAATCGTTAAAGCGATGAAGCAAATCGGTAGGCGACTATGTCCCGGATTATTTCCCATCGTAATGGGGAAATAGAGTAGCAAATAGAGAATACATACTGCGACTATCTTTTATTATCAGGTCAAATTCCCTGACCTACCGAGAAGTCAGAGAAGGTGACAAGGAAGGTATTCTGTGCAACCATGTGGCCCATTTTACGTTTTGAATACCACATAGACCACCTAAAAGTCATGGTTGTTTTATTAAAATTATCATACACGGAGGCGATGATGATTTTGAACCCCTCTCGCACGAATTGGTTCATGATTAGAAGCGATTAAGGTGTTTCGGGTGCTGAAATTGATGGTTGAAACTAACAATCAATGCTGAAAATAATTCGCTCCTCTCTAAAATGCGCCAAATTGAACTTTCTCATCAACCGCAGCAGTGAACCGCGCCCATTTCACGTGAAAATTCGTTGTTCTTTGTACCATCGATTTCGATACTTTCCTTTTAGTGAGGGTCAAATGGATAATTGTGTTGAGGCCAGGGCCTGGGCCAAGCTCTGGACCATCCCATTCCCGAAAGCTTCAGGAATGAAGAGGTTTCTTTTTTTTTGTATTCTTGTACGTTCTTCCCATCACTAAACTTAACACGAACGTTGTCAGGAAGGAAAGCAGTTGACCTCATGGGCAAGGGTCAATATTTAAGCAGACAAACGGTGTGCTAGGCCAAAGAGGACTCCAGTTCAACGGACCTATCTTCACCGATGGGAATCCTGAAATGAAGATCGGATGTGGTCTTTGGTACTTCCGGGATATTTATCCAGTTCTCTCTCAGAAGAAGATATAATATAAGGAGAACAAGAAGACACAAGGTGATTTAGGATCAAAGAGAATGATGCCACCGAGGTGGGAGGCCGTTGCCCTGTCTTGATGACGCCCATATCTGATGTTCCCTTTCCGTCAGAAGAACAAATTCGAAAAAGTTCAACAGATTTCGTTTCATTTTTTCCCTTTTGTTTCACCGACAATAAAATAAAAATCAAATCCCAGCCAACGAAGGGCACGAAAGGTGGACATGACATGGAGTTAGACGAGGCAATCTCACTTTACTGTGTGTTTCTTTGGCAGGACCACCCCGAGCTAAATTATCCTTCCTGTCCTGGGCCTACGTCGCAGTATAGTGTACCTGCTCACCACACAGGCCAGGCTGGCTTGACACCATCAGAACTCCATTTTGGAATGAGTTTTTAACTGATAACCAGCAAGACAATTGGAATGTTTTGAAATCAGGTAAAATGACCCGCTGTGTAGCTCAAAACGCTGCAAATTCTTTTACAGGGGTTGGTTATTTCTCGGACAAGGATCATGGAGACTCATTTCAATCGATTTAACGTCCAGAATTTAGTGGAAATTGATATCCCGCACTCCCAGGTACCAGAAACCTTGAAAACAAACATTCTAAATGGGTAGATAGGCACCCATTTTGACCCATACCCTTATCCAGAGGGCGCCAATCGTTCCCGGGCCCATTTCATTGTATTCAGCGTCCAAAATTTAGTGGAAATTGATACCTCACACGCCTAGGTACCGGAAATCTCATAACCCACATTCAAAATAGGTAGATGGATAGCCATTCTGACCAATAATCTCTTCCAGTGGGTGCCAATCGTTCCGGGATCCATTTTATTGGATTCTGCGTCCAAAATTTAGGGGTAAATGATACCCCACATGCCTAGAACGCTGAAAATCTCGAAAATCCATTTTTTCAAAATCTCATTACGACCAAAATTTCAGATTTATAGACAATTTTCTACTGTTCTACTATAGCGGATGAAAATTTATTTTCATTGATCTAGACACCTTGAAACACCCAGGATTCAATGAATAACCAGCCAGAAGGCTGCAAATTCATTGATGGGGGTTGATGGCTGGGGTGTGCTCTCTAGAATGAGGACTGGAATGACATGTCAATATTTTCGTTTGTCTTTAGAGTAATAATAATATCGATTCCGATTGGATTCAGGTCCGAACAGCTAATAGTCGATGAGTACCAGGTACCCCGGGGCCACGAAACATGAGCTGGAAACATCTCCTCCCTAATCAAAACGAAGGTCCCGCCTTGATCATCAGAAGCGACGGCCCGAGAAATTTATAGCTTTATTCACTTAATGGACAAACAAAACCAAATCTCCCGTCTATGAACATTAGGTGGGTAGTCAAAATGATATATCATTTCTCCTATGCGCCTATGGATCAAGAGGTCCAATATAAGTGGGGGTTAGGAACGTCGTATTTCATAGTCAAGGAGCCGCTATTACACGCTAGATCGCGATTATGGTGAAGCCACTTTCAGAGAATATAATGTGATAAATATTGATGAAAAGCCTTGGCAATGAGAGTGATCCAAAATAAAACAGCCATTGAAACAAACAAACACCAACAGCACCAACTCCCCCCCCCCCCCCCTCTGAAAGGCATTAAATAGGCAGTTTACAGCAACTTTGACGGCCTCCAATAATGTGAAGTGCCCAAGATGAACGTGAATTTTCCCTCTTTTTCATGTTTCCCCTTTTCCCCTCATGTTGACCAATTTCCCCCAGAAAGGGGAATTCTTCACGAACTGGAAGCATTGGAGAAGGCGTCGACTAATGGGAAACGGGGAGTCTCCCCGCTTCAACAGGCCTATTCGCTTTCAAAAGGGCAGCAATGTCGTTGTCATGCCCCACAGTGCACTTCGTATTTAATTACTCTGAGTTGAGAGCTCGTCGACTATGGGAACATGTCCTGGAGGCTATGCTTCAGAGCATTCACTATTGGAATGGCAATTCGCTAAATTTACTGGAATGTTGGAGAATGTCGTCGACTGATGGGGAACGGGGACTGTCCCCAAGTGGAGGCTCATTGCCCTTCAAAAAGGAGCATGTCATCATCATTGCGCAAAGTTATGCATCCGCACATTCGCTAATTTATTAATTTACTCTGGAATGTTTGAGAACTGGCTGGCGGTCGTCGACTTATGGGGAACGGGGACAGTCCCCAGGTGGAGGCTCATTACCCTTCAAAAGAGGAGCATGTCATCATCATTGCGCACATTATTGCCTCCGCACATTTGCTCATTTATTAATTCACTCTAGAATGTTTGAGAACTGGCCAGCGTCGACTTATGGGGAACTGAGAGTCCCTCATAGCGAAGGCTAATTAGCTTCGAAAAGGGGAGCATTCACCGTAATTGCGCACATTATTTCTTCGCACATTCGCTAATTTATTAATTTACTCTGGAATGTTTGAGAACTGGCCGGCGTCGACTTATGGGGAACTGAAGACCCCCATAGGAAGGTTAATTAGTTTTGAAAAGGGGTGCATTCACCGTAATTGCGCACATTATTGTCTCCGCACATTCGCTAATTTATTAATTTACTCTTACGGTGTTAATTTACTACTTACTTTACGGTTTGAGAACTGGCCGGCGTCGTCTTATTGGGAACGAGAACTGTCCCCAGGTGGAGGCTCATTACCCTTTAAAAAGGAGCATGTCATCATCATTGCGCACATTATTGCCTCCGCACATCTGCTCTTTATTAATTTACTCTGGAATGTTTGAGAACTGGCCTGGCGTCGACTTATGGGGAACGGGGACATGTCCCCAGGTGGAGGCTCATTACCCTTCAAAAAGGAGCATGTCATCATCATTGCGCACATTATGCCTCCGCACATTCGCTAATTTACTAATTTACTCTAGCATGTTTGAGAACTGGCCGGCTTCAAGTTATGGGGGAAAGGGGACAGTCCCCAAGCGGAACCCCCGTTCCGTGTTGTTGATTTTGATTTGTCTACGACGATGGGGATGACTGTATCATCAATGGGTACCTAAAATTGAACGTTGGATTGAAAAAGCTGCAAATTATTTCATAGGGGTTCTTTATTCCAACAATCCAAAAATCCAAGTTCAAAAATTAGTAGAAAACGATACCACACACGCCTAGGTACCAGAAATCTCAAAAAACACATTCAAATAAGGTAGAAAAATACCAATTTTGATTCATAACCCCTTTCCAGTGGGCGCCAATCGTTCCAGGACCCGTCTCTTTTGATTCAGCGTCCAAAATTTAGTCGAAAATGATACCCAAAAATATCAAAAATCCATTTTTTGAAATGTACTTATTCATATAATATAATATTTGACTGGTTCTACGCCTAGGAAGCCACTTGCTACGAATGTACAAATTATTTCTAACTTCGATTTTGAGCAGTGAGATTCGCAAAAATACACGATTAGTTATGCGACAATTATTTGTAAGTTAACACAAATTACAAATTTATTTTTATTTTTATTTTTAAATGGGTCCTAGGAGTTGCAGTCTCCTGACAAAAAATAATTTATTACTGATGATATTTTAATCGATAGCTGAATTGAGATGAGGGGAGGATCAGGTCTTGCTCGTTTGAGTAATGTACTATTCGATCATTGCGTCGATGTTCTCTCAACAGTAAACTTCCGTTTGCGTATTGATTTGAGTTCCCACGATAGAGGTTGTATTTACCATAACGGCCCAACACTAGACTTAACCGACGTTCAAACAGAAATTCGAACTACGAGGAAGTGAAGCCGCTCTCACGGAGCGGTCCCATTATAAGCTTTTGTTCCCCATAACTCGTCCTCTTCGCCATAAAAATCAACATAAATTACGGCCAGGTAGCGCTGTGGCGTTGTAGCTTGTTGATAATCTCTCCGAGGTGCGATCGTAAACTATGGTTTTTGTTGTATCCCTTCTCTGTGGTAAAGGCAGGTCGCTTCGCTTTGGGTTTCCAACATCGTCGTAAGTCATCGTACAGAAGGAAGGTCCCATCACCCATCATGGGTCTTAAGGTCACCATGGGAACATGGAAGAACATGCAACTTGAATGAATTACCTACTACATTGCTACCTTTTAGACGCCAATTTCAGCGTTTTGAAGCCTAAATAAGGACATTCCGAAGAGTTCAGGATTGGTGGCTTGAACCTTTAGTAAAAGTGGCCTCTTTTGTATCTCTTCATCACTACGTCAGAACCTTGTAATCTCACTTTTATCAACTCGGGACCATCTGAACCCAGGAATAGCCCAAGCGTAATACTTCACTGCGACACCGTTCATTTATAAAAAGGGCAGTAAAACCGTTGTTTCGAGGCGGTTTTTCATTTTTTTCAAGGGCCGGCATATCTTCTCTGTGGAGCGGCCGAAGCCTTTCTGAGGTCAACGTATTTGGGCAAGGAAGACTTGTCACTATCAAAGTGGGTCAGCTGGAGACACGGTTCGGTGAGTGAGTTGGAGTGAAAAGGCCTTTTCATTCTTTTATTTTGAGAATCATCTTCGCTTCGACCTTCTTAACGGTTTCAATGAAAAACCGTCCTGAGAGGGCTCCTGATCGGTTAAACTCGGTTCAATAAAACATGGAATACTTCATTGGACCAGGCACATGGAGATTCAGCGTCCAAAATTTAGTGGAAAATGATACCCCACTCGCCTAGGTACCAGAAATCTCGAAAACACATATTCAAAATGGGTAGATAGGTAACCATTATGACTCATAACCGCATCCAGAGGACGCCAATCGCCTCGGGATTCATTTAATTGGATTCAGCGTCCAAAATTTAGTGGAAAATGATACCCCACACGCCTAGGTACCAGAAATCTCGAAAACCGACTCTCGAAATGGGTAGATAGATACCCATTTTCACCCATAACCTCATCCGGTGGGCGCCAATCGTCCCAGATTCATATTTCAAAACACACATTTTGACACCTACCCCCTAAATTTGGTCTAATCGGGCTGAAACGTGGTTGGATTTTCGAAATTTTTGGCGGTCTAGGAGTACTCCCAAAAATTGGGTATTTATTGCCCATTTTGAATATGTGTTTTCGGGATTTCTGGTACCTAGGCGTGTGGGGTATCATTTTCCACTAAACTTTGAACGCTGAATCGAATGAAATGGGTCTGGGATCCGCCACACCCACTGCTTCCCCCATTTTCCCCATGTTGAAGAAATGAATCTCCATGCGACTGGTCCGACGAATAAACAACCCCTGTGTAAGAATTTGCAGCGTTTTTTTTTTTTTTTTTTTTTTTTCATTTAGACACCTTGAAACGTCCAAAATTTTGGGTCGAATTGGAGAGATTGACATTTCGCATGAAAACATAGGTTGATTATTCAAGAAATAACCAACCAAAACCAGAATATTTCACTTTCGATTCACGTCTTGAACTGTTCACTCCTCAATTGTCACATTGAAACTAAAAGAAAAAGATTATGGAATGTAGCAAAAGGGTGGTTTTCCCTTTCCAAATAAAATCCGATAGCAGGGGAACAATAGAACAACAGAAATTACCCCGTTACCATCCGGTCACGTTCGTCCTTGGAAGGTTAATAGTCAATAGAATCCGAAAAACATAGAAATAAGGGCGTCTCATGTTTCCGTGTAAGGCATGTGTCTAAATTATACAAACTCACTTGCTGAGAAAAATGAAACAAGTAGTCAAACACTTTCAACCTTCCTCGATAACAACTAAATTGTTGGGGGAAAAATCAAGACTGGTGCAATTTTTGAAGCCTGAGCACGAAGAGGAACTTTGCCACCAGTTATGAACGAATAATTTTCATCCCAACCCCTTGTCACGGTCATTTTTCGATTAACAAAAAAACAGAAAATTGTCTCGATGACTGCGTCGCGGAAACATTTTCCCTCGGTCAAAACCCGCTGGTTTTCTTCAGCTGGGCGCACGTAATATCACCACATTATCGCCAGTGACGAATATCAATGCCCCAAAAAAATTTCCGGTCACACGGAAACCTTCATCGGTACTTTTCTTCGTAGAATATTCGTTGTTCAACACTTACATTTTTGGGGGCGTGAGAAAGAATTTAAGAGACTTAAAATTCCGTAATTAATATCCAGCAAAATTATTGGTTCAATGATAAGTTTTATGATTGGAATAATGTTCATACGATTTTGTATTCGATTTAAAATATCCTTATATTGGGTTTATCGTTTAATTTTACACCCAAAGTAGATACAATTTAATAGCAGTTTTAAATTGAATTCGACCTTTTACGAAATGAATTCGTCTTTTTCCAAAATGAAATCGTCCTTTTCCAAAATGAAATCGCCCTTTAACTGTAAGGATTCGTCCTTTCCAAAGTGAATTCGCCTTTTAACTGTAAGAATTCGTCCTTTTCCAATGTGAATTTGCCCTTTAACTGTATGAATTCGTCCTTTTTCAAAGTGAATTCGCCCTTTAACTGTAAGAATTCGTCCTTTTCCAATGTGAATTCACCCTTTAACTGTATGAATTCGTTCTTTTCCAATGTGAATTCACCCTTTAACTGTAAGAATTCGTTCTTTTCCAATGTGAATTCACCCTTTAACTGTAAGAATTCGTTCTTTTCCAATGTGAATTCACCCTTTAACTGTATGAATTCGTCCTTCTTTAAAGTGAATTCGTCCTTTGACTGTAAGAATTCGTCCTTTTCCAATATGAATTTGCCCTTTAACTGTATGAATTCGTCCTTTTCCAAAATGAATTTGCCCTTTAACTGTATGAATTCGTCCTTTTCCAAAATGGATTCGCCCTTTAACTGAATGAATTTGTCCTTTTTCAACATGAACTCGACCTTTTACGAAATGAATTCGTCTTTTTCCAAAATGAAATTGTCCTTTTACATAATAAAATTGTCTTTTTCCATAATGAAATTGTCCTTTTACATAATAACATTGTCTTTTTCCATAATGAATTCGTCCTTTTAGATAATGAATTCGCCCCTTTTACAAAATGAATTCGTCCTACGTAAAGCGGTACCAAATCTCGAAGGGGATTAAACTATAGTATTTTCAAATTTAATTCTACCTGCCTATCATTTGGTTCAATCGCCTTCATGATTTGGTGCCGCTTTACGTAGGACGGATTCATTTTGTAAAAGGGCGAATCAATTTTGGAAAAGAACGAATTCGTACAGTTAAAAGGCGAATTCATTTTGAAAAAGGACGAGTTCTACTAAAAATGCTATAAAATAATTATAAAGTTGATTTCAATTTAGAAAAAAAATTATACCTGTATAAAGCAGAGGGGTCGTAGACGACATGTAAGTACGCTATTAATCATTTTTACATCATTCGACGATTTTTCAAATAAGCCATATTCAGGCTCCCTACTTCAGGGGTCAAAATGTGTTTTTGAAAAATGGATTTTGAGATTTATGGTGATCTAGGCGTGTGGAATATTGTTTTCGACAAAATTTTGGACGCTGAATCCAATGAGACGGGTCCCGGAACGATTGGCGCCCATCGAAAGAGGTTATGGGTCAGAAAATTTCTAACTATCTGCCCATTTTTAAAGTGGGTTTTCGAGATTTCTGGTACCTAGGCGTATGAGGTATAATTTTTCACTGAATGGTATGAACGGGATGAATTTGCAGCGTTTTGGTTGGTTATTCCTTGAATAATCAACCTATGTTTTCATGATAATGGTCAACCTCTCCGATTTGGCTCAAAATTTTTTTCTGGACGTTTCATGATGTCCTGATCAAAAAAGGTCAATGTCCGTCCGCCGTCCGCCGTCCGCCGTCCATTGTCCACGCCGTTTTTGGTAGTAAAAAATGTTCTAAAAATCTGAAATTTGGGTCAGGGGTCTGTTCCCAGCCGAGATGGGTCCTCGAAACTTTTCAGCCCGATCGGACCAAATTTGGAGGGGGTAGGGGTTTTTTGAAAAATGGATTTTCGAGATTTTGGGTGATTTAGGCGAGTGGGGTGTCATTTTCCACTAAATTTTGGACGCTGAATCCAATAAAATGAGTCCCAGAACAATTGGCACCCACTGGAAGAAGTAATGGGTCAAATTGGGTATTTATTACCCATGTGGGTGACTTCAGCCGAATAGACAAACAAAACACATCGTCATATCCTGTTGTTTATAACCAGCTGTTAAACTTAGCAACCAATTTTGAGCAGTTGCCTACAATTCTTTTTACTGTCCGAGCTTTTTATTCGTACCATTCAATTCAATTTAATACACCTACGTTTTCTCAATATTATATTAGTAAATTAGTGTCGTAGTGCCCCATAGATACACCCATCTTGAATATGTGTTTTCGGGATTTCTGCTACCTAGGCGAGTAGGGTGTCATTTTCCAGTAAATTTTGAACGCTTAATCCAATAAAATGGGTCCCAGAACAATTGGCACCCACTGGAAGAAGTAATGGGTCAAATTGGGTATTTATTACCCAATTTGATTATGTGTTTTCGGGATTTCTGCTACCTAGGCGTGTGGGGTATCATTTTCCACTAAATTTTGGACGCTGAATTCAATGATGTGTGTCCCAGAACGATTGGCACCCACCGGAAGAAGTTATGGGTCAAAATGGGTATGTATCCACCCATTTGGTATGTGTCAGGATTTCTGGTACCTAGGCGTGTGGGGTATCATATTCCACTAAATTTTGGACCCTGAATCGATTGGAATGGGTCTGAGACCCGCCACCATCACTGTTTCCCCCATTCGAGGAATAACCAACCCGTGTGTAAGAATTTGCAGATTTTTTTGGAATAATTACGTGTACAGTTATTTCAACGTTGCGACTTACCGGAAATTGCCAATAAAAAGTGTTCAATATCGCTAGTTCAGCCAAAGCTTTCTGTCCTAATCTAATTAATGGAAATTTATACGTATGTAGTTCACGGATAGATTCGATATTCGCGGGTTTAGGGATGGATTATAGTCGATGGAAGTGTCGATGACTCCTAAAAATACAGATACTTTGGATTTGGCGTACAATTTGGGGCTGGGCTTCACACGGATCAGTGAAAATAGCTAGGATTAACGGGTGAACCTTTCCTTGTGATTGCCTGAATAAACCAGTGGATGTCTAATTTACATTCGCCTTTTTGTAACACCCTTTTTTGAAAGACCATTTCCCTGAACGAGGCAAGTCGACGGTCTAAGGAAGCGGACAGTGGGTACTTCAAAACCCTCATTTGAAACTGTTGGAGGTTTTTCGTGACTCATCAAGAAACTTGTTGTGAAATAAAAACGAGAACAAAAATCTAGTAAAAAAACGACAGGTTTCGAAAAAAAGGTCGAATGAGCCTTCCAGGGGCTACGCCCTACGATGAGGAGGGGAGCCTATAAAAAGGGTTAGGGCCGCGACCAGACCTACGAAATACGTCGTTGCCCCTTGACGCTCCGTTGACGTTCAGTTATTTTTTTAAAATCAGTTTCCGTCAAACCTTTTGTCGATCTTCGAGCCAACATGACCTCCTGGAACTCCATCGCTTTGGTGTGTACGACATTTCAATTAATTATTACTAAACGACCCAAGTTTGACCAAGTTTGATGATTGCCTGAATCTTTCTACGTGACTCCACCCATTTCTAGTTTTAGAAAAACAACACAGAAACACACAAACACAACAATAATCGCTTGAAATATTACGCTGCCCGATTAAACCCACTAAGAACAGTGGGAATAATACAATTCGGCAGCGTAAGGGCTGGTTTGGATGAATTCCGAGGGTAAATCGAGTGTCTTGAGGAACCACACCCTCTTAGGGGTAGTACCGGTGACAAAAACGAAATCAATTTTTAATTAGGCCGTAGACATAGGGTAGCAATATTTCTAAAGATTGAGAAAATTTCCACGAAAACCACGTTTATACTCAATTAATTATTTCAACGCTGAATAATGCGATAGATAATATCCGTTCTTGAGAAAAAATTATTAATTATTATTAATTTTCTCAATCTAACGAGAATCCAACACATAAATTCCTTATCACCCTCTCAGAACATGCTGAGCGGTTGGGGCAATGATAAAACACTGTGAATCATTTTACAAATATTTATAATTTTAGGATAATCTCGCTTGAGTGGAAAATTTCTCTTGTTTGTCACTTATATAGACAACCTGAGTACAATAACTAATTGAAAAACACAAAATGAAGTGGGAAATGACACCCCACTCGCCTAGGTACCAGAAATCTCGAAATCGCACGTTCGAAATGGGTAGATAGGTACCCATTTTGACCCATACCCTCGTCCAGAGGGCGCCAATCGTTCCCGAACCCATTTCATTGGATTCAGCGTCGAAAAGTTTGTGGAAAATGATACCCCACACGCTTAGGTACCTGAAATCTCGAAAACACACGTTCAAAATGGGTAGATAGATACTCATTTTGACCCATGACCTCATCCGGTGGGTGAAAATCGTTCCGAAACCCGTCTCATTGGATTCAGCGTCCAAAATTTAGTCGAAAATGATACCCCACACTCCTAGGTGCCAAAAATCCAGTTTTCGAAATACACATTTCGACCCCTACCCGGCCCAAATTTGGTCCGATCGGGCTGAAACGTTTCAAGGGCCTACTAGAGCCAGAAACAGGTCCCTGACCCGACTCCCAGATGTTTAGAAAACTTTCTTCTATCCAAATCGGCGTGGACGGATATTAGTTAATTTTGATCTCTAATTTAATTTTCAGTTAATTTTGGGCCGAATCGGAGAGATCGAATTTTTGCATGAAAACATACGTTGATTATTCAAGGAATAACCAACCAAAAGCCAATTTTTTGGTCTGTAAAGGTCTCCAGAATTTAAATTTCCACCCATAACTTGCCCCCGTTTGCTGGCAACCTATTAGGTAAATTCCCAGCAATTGATTTCATTTTCCACATTTAGCTAAAAACTCTACCTCCACGCGCCCAGGTATTTAAAAATGATACAAACTCACTGTTAAAATTCTCACGTTCAAAATACCCATTTTGCATCCGAGAGGGGCAAATAAAATGGAAATGAGAAGCGCATAACGAGGACCCAAATGGAGTTCATGGATAACATTTCAGCATTTTCGAAGATCATTTCACAGATCAATATGTCGGACGGATATTTTAAATGTCGAATCAACCAATATGAACGTGAATTTTTAAAATTGTATTTCAGTCATTACAAAAATAAAACTAGGGGTACCCGTTAGAAAGAAGTCAAGTTCATGGTGTTTACATTGAGTGCTACGCGCATTGGTCATTTTTTCTGAGGCCTTTATTTTGAATCACTAAAAACAATATAAAATAAAAAGCTGCAAATTCATTCACAGGGGTTGGTTATTCCTCGACCAGGAGCATAGAGACCCATTCCAATCAATTCAGCGTCCAAAATTTAGTGGAAAACGATACCCCACTCGCCTAGGTGCCCGAAATCACCTTTGAAAATTGGTAGATAGATACCCATTTTGACCCATAACTTCTTCTGGTGGGCACCAATCGTTTCGGGACCCGTCTCATTGGATTCAGCGTCCAAAATTTAGTGGAAAACCATACCCTACACGCCTAGGTAGCAGAAATGTCGAAAACACACATTCAAACATGGGGAAAATGGGGAAAGCAGTGGGTGTGGCGGATCCCATACCCATTCCAATCGATCCAGGGTCCAGAAGTAAATGGAAAATGATACCCCACAGGCCTAGGTGTCAGAAATCTCGAAAACACACATTCGAAATGGATAGATAATAGGTATGTACCCATTTTGACCTTTAGCCTCATCCAGAGGGCACCAACCGTTCGTGACCCGTCTCATTGGATTCAGTGCCCAAAATTTGGTCGAAAGATACCCCACATGCCTAGATTGGTGAAAATCTCGAAAATCCATTTTTCTAAAAACACATTTTGATCCCTACTTTCCCTAAATTAGGTTCCAAATTTCAGCTTGTTAGAAAATTTTCGGCGGACAAACATATGCCTTTTTTGATCAAAATTTTTTGATTTTTTGAGAAAATGTTGTTTGGCCGAAGCGGAGAGATTGACTTTTGCATGAAAACAGGTTGATTCTTCAAGGAATAACCAGCCAAAAGCGGAATTTCAAAATTTTCAACGTTGAATTTTGTGTGCATTTTTATGGGAAAGCGAACGTTTTTAGGGTCCTTAAATACATTTTGCCCCCAAATTCTCTGTTTAATTTCTAAATGTGAATGTGTTGGTAAATTTGTCCAGTACTTTGGTCATAGCTCAATGAAACAGCAGGTGCCATTCATCAATAATGATTCAAAACTGTTTGAAAATTGCAGATCGCCGCGGCTCTTTTCACCTACCTATCGACGGCCGAAGGGTTCTTTCTGTACAGCAGCAAAAAGTCGTAAGTGTTGCTCTTGATTGATCGCTTATCATTTGTTTCTTCTCGACATTTTCTCAGATGTGAGATAATAGTTGTACCTACCTCGGGGTCGCTTTGTATCGAAGAGCGCGTTCCCACCTCGTTATCGTCCTGTCTGGAGTCACTTAGCTGAGCTTCCATTCTCTCTTGACATCGAACAGATAGCGGCTCATCAGCTCCTCAAACCCTCTTCGTCTTCATTGCCAGGGATACCCACTATTTATGGCAGGTGGGACTCGACAACCCTTTCAGACTTGTCTGCAACCTGACGGCATTTCACTTCTCTTCAGGCAGCTAATCCCATCTCCTGTGACTTATGTTTTCATTTAAATGTTTCTCTTCACTCTTCACAGCTCACGTGTTGAATAGTTTGTAAACAAACTCTCAAGTAATTGGCTTACAAAACCTAACAGAGTTTGTAAATTGACTGCTGAATAGTTGATTGTAGCATGGTGAGACTAAACATGCCCCAATGTCCCAGAGACAAATCTATCCTATTGTAACGATTTATGATCTTTGTAAATAATTTATTACGATTGTCCACTCTGATACACTCTCATTCACATACTTACACAAGGCACAATACTTGGACTCCGAATTGAAATCAACTGCGGCGTTCCTTGGTCCCCTTTTATACTCGCCTCTTGGTCGAGTACCTTCTCGAACCTTCCCTGGTTCTGGGAACTTGGCGTGTTGTCTCGAGCCAACGGGAAGGTTCCAGCCAATTCAATACAACGCGCGAATGTTCGAGGGTGACCCTTAGCTCTCCACAGGGGCTCTAAAACCCCTTTTGTGGGCCCAGAGCCGGCTGTCGGTTTGCCCAAAAGCTCCTTCAAAGCTGCCATCAAGGAGTGGACGCACAAGAAACACACCGACAAATGGCGGAATATTGAGGGACATGTCCACAGTAAGCGTATGGTGCAAAACCCATCCATCACTCACCAAGGACCTACTCAGATTAAAAACGGCGACCTAAGAGCGATATTGGCTACTAAACGGCTATGCTCCTCTGCGTTTTCATCTGAACCGTATAGGGGTAAACCAAAACACAACTCTATGTAGATTCTGTGAGGAAGCAGAAGAAACTGCAACTCATATAACTCTTGAGTGCCCAGCACTCCCATCTGCAGATACACCCCTTTGGGACAACTTCAATGAGAACGGTACCCTGCAATAAGTTAGTCACACAACCTAACAACCCTCATCAAAGGAATAGGGCGTGTGTGGACAAAAGGAATGGGACACCTAAGAGAAGACAACAAGCCACAGGCTTCCGCGTTGGGGGGCCCATAACCCCTATCTAGGTGCCTTTTTACCATCTACCATCTAGCTCTCCACAGGTCGATGACCTTGTAACGCTGGTCGCCCAGGAGAACTGTGCAGGTGTAATCTTGCAACACTATTCTGTACAGTCAATATCCATAAAGTACCAAGAAAACTGAAACGATAGGTCTTGAAATTCATCCCCTAACTGTCCAATTATGCGGTCGAGAGAGCTGAACAAATAGCTTTGTTGCAGCCGAGCTTTCAAATTACAAATGAGTGGCACAATGACCGTGTAATCACTTCGAAGAAACGACCTAGTAAAAACGCTGCAAATTCGTACACAGTTATTCCTTGAAGCGCATGGAGACTAATTTAAATCGATTCAGCTTCCATAACTTCTTCATGTATGCGCCAACCGCCATTGGATTCAGCGTCCAAAACTTAGTGGAAAATGGTACCCCACACGCCTAGGTACCAGAAATCTCGAAAACCGACTCTCGAAATGGGTAGATAGGTACCAATTTTGGCCCATAACCTCATCGGGTGGGCGCCAATCGTTTCAGGACCCGTCCCATTGGATTCAGTATCCAAAAATGTAGTCGAAAACGATACCCAACACGCCTAGATCGCCAAAAATACCAAAAATCCTCTTTTCGAAATAGACATTTTGACCCATACCCCCCTAAATTTGGTCCGATCGGGCTGAAAGGTTTCGAGGACCAACTAGAGCCTTCTCATCAAGTAAAATGCCGATTTTTGTTTCCATTTTAGAAGCAACGAACGATTGATGCCGTCACCCGGCAATTTCTACAGAGATAACTTCCCAGCATCTTCCAACGCCTGGGGAGCCCAGTATGCTTTCGATGGAGCTGGCCCAGTAACAGTTGCCCTTCCAGTGGCTGTCCCTATTCAAGCGCAAGTAAGTATATGACCTTGATCATTTGTTTATTTATTTTCAAACGGTACGAGCCCAATTCGGTATTCTGTAATTGGTCAAATCATACATCGGTAGAGTGACAGGAAAAACGCTGCAAATTCTTACACACGGACCAGGAGCAAGGAGACTCATTTCTTCAACATGGGGAAAATAGAAACAGTGGGTGTGGCGGGTCCCGGACCCATTCCAATCGATTGAGGGTCCACAATTTAGTGGAAAATGATACCCCACACGCCTAGGTTACAGAAATCGTGAAAACACACATTCGATTGGGTGCCTATCTATAGGGTATCCTATAGGGTAACCTATAGGGTATCTATCTACCCTTTTCGACCCATAACCTCATCCAGAGGGTGCCAAGCGTTCCGGGACCAAGTCG
>CM034008.1:7443867-7526100 GCA_019603395.1 Cyrtorhinus lividipennis
CAAATTCATACCGTCCACATCCGTCAGCGCTGCCATCGACGTAAATTCGTGCATTCCGGCCGGCGATCCACCGACTATTTTCATCTGAAACGAATAAAGTCGTTAGTTGATTTGGTTTGACCTTTCATAATGCACTTCCTCCTTCATGAGCTTTTTCACTTCTTCTTCACTTTATAAATGCGTGCCTAGGCCGGCATTATCAGGTCAAGCAGCCATCTGATTAACCATAGGTCTGAGAGTCATAATTTCACTCTTAAGTAAGTACATAAACTCTCGTACATGAAAATACGTACATAAGTACTTATTATCGACATCTTCCAGCTACATTTTGCCCATTGGAGGTGTACTTTGTTTATAAAAACGGTTCTTATGGTTCACATCAGATATTCAAAAAGTTTAACAAAAATAACATGAACTTAGTGACGGCTCAATATAAACGTAGATCACGAGAAAATTAACACTATTCAGATACTTGAAACAAAACAGTAGTAAGCCAAGATTTGTACTAGACGCGCTCTAATAATGACTTCCCTCTCCTCTCACTAGGGCGCTCTTCAGTAGATATCCAAAGTTTGAGAACAAATTCTGAGCTTGGAGTTCTGAACTAGTTCAGAACCACTCTGAAAAGTTACTGCAAACAGTGAATCCCTGACAGAACTTGGAACACCTGCACTACAGGTGTTCCCCTCTTTTTTCCCATATTGAAGAAATAAGTCTCCATGCGTCAGGTCCGAGAGATAACCAACCCCTGTGAAAGAATTTGCAGCGTTTTTGATATCGATAACGACATCAATGTCAATATCGATAACGAAATTTAATATCGATATTGCTACAGCGATATTATAGCCACAAATATCGACATCAGCAATATCGAATAATGTTAAATGTATTGCGAAATTTGTATGATTACTCCTAACTTTATGATAATGCGTATTTATTGAGTATATATCAAATGTATTCATTTGATTTCATTACTATAGTCCATGGCTGATTTAATCTTTAAATTGCAGTAAATTTATACTAATTTTCATCAGTAACAGAAACAAATTACAAAATCTATATTGCTACCAACCTAGGTCTTGGGCAAATATTCCACTAACTAACACACATGGACAAAATGGCATTTTGCACCAGTTTTGGTTGGTTATTCCTAGAATAATCAACCCATGTTTTTCTGTAAATACATATATTTCACGTTTATTTATATCATTAACGTATCGTGACTGTCGGTATCAAAAACCATAATTTTATTTCACTTATGAACATACAATATCGAAAACCGATAAGTAATATTCACCATAATTACACGATCAGCCCACCTGCTGGGCAGGCTGATCTAGATTATATTAGGTATTAGAGGAGAGTGGTCATCACTGGCAGCAGAACCCTTTGGGGTCGCTAGGTACAACGTTTCAAAGAGGGGGGCGACCTAAGGTCGCTTAATTTGAAAAAAACGCGGGATCAGAGCTGTGGTTGGCACTCCTGCCTGCTCCCAGCTCCCTGATCCCGTGGGCCGTGTCCGCCATTACTTGAAAGAGATCGGTGGACGTCCCGGGTGGGGCCGTCGGGTGGGATGTGAGTGACCACTCTCCTCTAATACCTAATATAATCTAGATCAGCCTGCCCAGCAGGTGGGCTGATCGTGTAATTATATTTCGGTATCTCGGAGAGTGGTCATCACTGGCAGCTGTTGAAAGACTGAGTCCACCGAGGGAAAAAAAAAGGGGGCGGGCGGAGCCCGAAATAACGGAGCACAAAAAGGCTATGTGGGGTTGGCATAAAGCAAAACGGCCTTCAGATGTGCAGGAAGGGCCGTAGCAATAGCTACGCAGGAAGAAAAAGAAATATACTTGATGTGGAAGAAACATATATAGTGAATGGTTTTGATGCCAAAGCGGTCGTACCCGCCGACTGACAGGAAAGTACAAAGACAGAATTAAGACAGAATTACGTGTATGCGCAAGAAACACATGATAAATACTTCCGACGCAACAGCGGTCATATCCGCCGACTTACGGAAAGTACAAGGACGGAATTAAGACAGAATTACGTGTATGCGCAAGAAATACATTAAAATGCTTCTGACGCAACCGCGGTCGTATTCGCCGACTTACGGAAAGTACAAAGACGGAATTAAGACAGAATTACGTGTATGCGCAATGCGCTGAAAACTGAAATTGAAGCGAATTTGGAAATCGGAGTGAAATTGAAAATTTGATGAAATGGAATTGCAGTTGAAATGGAAAGTTGACGTTAAAAATGAAACTGAACAAATCAGAGTTGAAACGGAATTGCTGTTGAAATGGAAAGTTGATGTTAAAAATGAAACTGAACAAATCAGAGGCCGGAGGGCGAGTCGATGAGGTGCCGCCGAACCACCGCATCTGCGAAGTCCTCCTGAAACGAAAGTGGCCGATTATAAACTTGCGCAAACATATGTGAACGAGGTGACCAACCGGCCGCCTGGAAAATGGCATCCAACGGAACGCCTCCACACGCCGCCGCCGATACGGAGGCGTGATGAGTGGAGTGAGCCGAAAAAATGGACGTGTCGACCCCCGCCCCGGCCATAATAGACTTCACCCATCGACTAATGGTGGCCGTTGAGGCCGGCGAAAAAGGACGGGTAGTGGTCAGGAGGAGTGAGTCATGACGGGTATCCTGCGTGCAGGCCAAATAGGCCCGAAGGCAGGAGGGCACGCAAAGGGCCGGATCCTGAGGAAGGAAGGGAAGAACAATGGCAGTTTTGAGGAAGGCCGGGACGAAAATAGTGCACCCCCGCTCTGAGAAGACGATATGCTGCCGTTTAACGGCAGCAATTGTCTGGAGGCGCTGCCCGGAGGCTAACAGCAACAGCGTGGCCAGCTTCTTGGTTAAGAACAAGCGCCGGCTGTCCGTGGCGGCCGAGAGGAAAGTAAGGACCACTGCTGGATCCCAGGAGGTCCGATATTTTGCCGAAGACGGCCTGTGGCGGAAGGCCGCTTTCATAAAACGGCGCACGTCCGGGTGGGCCCCCACCTCGGACTGTGACTGAAGGGAAACAGCCGACCTGTAAGTATTGAGGGAACTATACCCCACCCCCGTGGAAACAAGAATATGCTGAAGAAAAGATAAGAGCGATAACGGCGTGACGACCGTCGGGTTCCAGGATCTGTCAGCCGTGAACGAAAGCCACTTCGTAAGGGCCGAGTGATACTGGCGACGGGTACTCTCCGCTAGGGAGTCGAGGAGTGTGAGGACGACCTCCGTCGGATAACCCCTGGCCGCGAAACATCGCCGGAGTAAATCGCCAGAGTCAAGCGGAGGCTGTTGGCAGACGGATGGGGACGGCTGCTGAAAGGTGAAAAAAGGAGATTAACATCGGGCCCGAGTGTTATAACATCAGAGATACGCATGCTTAGGCTAAGTGGAAACCACGGCTGTGACGGCCAAAGTGGGAGCGCTAGAATGCCCGTGGCCCCGTCCGACCTCATCTTGTGGAGCACCCTAGGAATGAGGGAAAAGGGAGGGAAAGCGTAAAAAAAAAAAAAAATACTGTGACCAGTCAAAGGTAAACGCATCCACTCCCGCCGCCCCGTCGTCAGGGAACCATGAGAAAAAGACGTCACAGAGGTGGAGCGCTGAGGAGGCAAAGAGGTCAATATCAGGGGTTCCAAACCGCTGCACAGCGGTACGAAAAAATTTTGGATTTGAACCCCACTCTTCAGTGTCAAGGGGACGACGGGATTCACGGTCGGCAACGTAATTATCCGCCGTGTGGACATAGGAGGCAAACAGAAAGAGGTTGCGTTGCTCGCAAAAATCCCATATTAGTCTGGCAATCGCTTGAAAACGGGGGGATTGGACACTCCCCCCCTTGTTGACAACGACGATGGCTGTGGTGTTGTCCAGACGGAGCAAGATAGAAGACGAGCTCCAAGCACTGGCAAAGGCCTGTAGCGCATGAAAAGCCGCCTTCAGCTCTAAGATTTTAATGTGGTCCGTTTTTTCCGAGCCAGACCACCACCCGTGGGCCGTGTGGGGGTGGGAGTAACCGCCCCATCCCGTCAGGGAGGCGTCGGAAAAAATTTTGTGATCATAAGTATCGGAGAGAATAGGGACCGGGGGACCTCGGAGGGCAGAAACCCACCACTCGAGGTCCACGACCGCGTCACTCGAAAGCACGAGATTAGCCTCGTAGTCATCGGGAAAAAGCTGGAGGGACAAAAACCGCTCCCGCTCGAGTAGACGAAGATGGGTGTGGCCGTATCGGCGACCAACTTGCCGATGAGGACTGAGAGCGCGCGGATAGAGCCCCTCCGCCTCTGCACCCACTTGGAGGCGAGCGCTGAAACACTCGCCCGCTTGGGGGCGGGAAGGCCAATGGTCATCGGGCCGGAGGAGAAAGAGAACCCTAAAAAGGTAAAATCGGTGGAGGGCACTAGCCGACTTTTATCGACGTTGACGATCAGCCCGAGGCTCCGGAAGAGCTTTAGAGCCACGTCTCCATCACGTGAACAAGCTAAAGAGGAGCGCGCTAACAGCACAGAATCGTCAAGGTAATTAACAATAGAAATCCCTTGAGCGCGCAAGTGCGCCACGACGGACCTCATTAACTTATGAAATACGTAGGGGGCCGTAGAAAGACCCATCGGCAGGCATGTCATTGAATATAAACGACCGCTAAAACGGAAAACTAAGAACCGTCGATCGGCCGGATGAACGGGGACCAAATAAAAAGCCTTGGAAAAATCTATGATGCTAAATCTATGATCTAAAAGGTGCAGAAGCACCCGGTGGTCCTCCAGCTTAAAATGGGGAGGCCGGAGAAAACGATTGAGGCCTTTCAGATTTAAAATAGAGCGGGCCTCGCCGTCGGGCTTGGGCACCGTAAAAACCGGCGAGTGGAAGCACGGCTCGGACGACGGGAAATATGTTATAACCCCCAAAGACAGGAGTTCGGTGACCTGGGTGGCCAGAGGGGAGCCCCCCGAAACGGGGGGCGAGTGGGAAACTAAGGGAGGCACGGACAGCGGCGGGGGAGCACCGGAAAAAGGGAGGCGGTAACCGCGAACCCATTGTAAAAGTGGGCTCCCCGGAGGCAGGAGAGCGGTCCAGGCATCGGCAAAACGGCGTCGTATACCAAGTCGGCGAGCCTGTCCCGGTGCTCCCTCGGAGAGAGGTCGAACGAGGTGTCCCCTAGGAGGGTGCACGCCTCTGCCAAAGCCAGCGAGGCGGCAAGGAACAACTCCTGCTGGCCGGTGACCGCCCGATCTTTTTCCCGTACCGCCGAGGGGATGAGTTCGGCGACAGCCGGGTCCAGGGCCGGAGGAGTAAATTCCGGGAAGTGCGGGAGGGCCGGGTATCGCTCCCGGACCGCCGAGAAGCCGGAGGCGGACCAACCCTCACGCTGGATTCTCGCGAGTTCAGTCACCACGGCCGGGGAGACATCCGGGCGGGAGCTCAGCATCGGCTGGTTGCGGACGAGGAGCCGCCGGATTCCCGGCAGAACGTCGGCCGCGGGCGAGCCGCCCCTGGGGAGAACTTCGGTAACCGAAACCTCATGAGTCGGGAAGACCGAGCCGTCGGTTACCGACGGCTCGCGCCCTCGCAGGTCCAATGGAGGCGGAGATAGAGAAAGGGCCGAGCTGGTTGACGAGAAGGAGGGCTAAGTTACCTGGAAAAAATTGTCCCTTACCTGATTTAACGGCGCGCTGACTTCGTCTGCCCTCCCCGACGGCGAAACTCCACCCGTTTCCGGGATGACGAGGACTGCCCCTGAGAGGCGGCCGGGCGGGGACCGATGCCAGGCCGACGGGCGTTTCCCTGGTCACGGGATGAGCCGGGGGAGCGGGCCACCGGCCCTGAGGCCGGATTTGTTGACTGCAAGGAGCCGGCCGATGCCCCATCTCGAGGCTTGGGTTTGCGGAGGGAAGCCTCCTGGCCCCAAGCCCCCAATTTGTCATCAAATAAGAGGGTTACCCCGATATTGTGTTTTTAAGCCCGATCGGCTACGAAGCTTGAAGTCCCTCAGCAACATCCTCTTCCGGGCGTTCGAGAACCTGAAAACACCCGCCGACGTGAGGGTGGTGCCGGCTGCCCCATTGGGGAGAACGGGAGCGACAACGGCGAGGCGCCAGAGACAGTTCGCGGCGGCGTCTCCATAACCTCGAAGGCACACGGGAAGTTCTACCCGCGAGAAAAACAAGGGATAACGCGCGAACGATCATAAAAAAAATTTCGCGGAAACCTTGTTTTAAAGAAAACACGACGAAAACAAAAAAGAACGAAGGAAAAACGATGAAAATCGGTGAAAAAGGAGCAAACGTTCGTACGGTAGCGACAACAAAAAGGTTAATGGCGGACACGGCCCACGGGATCAGGGAGCTGGGAGCAGGCAGGAGTGCCAACCACAGCTCTGATCCCGCGTTTTTTTCAAATTAAGCGACCTTAAGGTCGCCCCCCTCTTTGAAACGTTGTACCTAGCGACCCCAAAGGGTTCTGCTGCCAGTGATGACCACTCTCCGAGATACCGAAATATAATCTATCGATATCACGATAATGTCGCATTTCCGATATCGTTATAATATTGGAAATATTGAAACGGGAATATCGATTTTCATTGATGTTGACAATACCGGAACATTCCTAGGTGGTGGTTATCTCACCTTTAAAAATAATATGCTATCATGTATTTTATTATAACATACTTTGTAGTCGCCGGTGTATCCGCATTTGCACGAGTCCGCTCTTTCAGATTTGAATCGACATTGGAAATTACCGCGTCTGAAAAACATTTGACAACATAAGTGAAGACATTGAATCACTATACCTAGTGGATTTACGTGCCGGGTACTCAAAATGAAATGGTGTCCTCGCATGTAGGAAGAACTAGAGGGCAATGAAAGCGTACAGGGCCGTAACCAGTTGTATTTTCGAGCATTCAAACTATAGAACGCAAATAAAACGTAATTCTATTTGAAAAGAAACTTAATTTGAATGGCACAAACAGGATTGAAAACAAATTGGCAAATTGTACAAAGGATTTTTTTTTAGGAAGTCTTTTGAAGTCCTTGATTACCTACGTTTTTCCTAGAGGCCGTACGCCGTCCACGTCGTTTTCGGTAATAGAAAATATTCTAAAAACCCTGCAAATTCTTTCACAGGGGTTGGTTATTCTTCGGGCCAGGCGCATGGAAACTTATTTCTTCAACATGGGGAAAATGGGCGAAACCGTGGGTGTAGCGGGTCCCGGACCCATTCCAATCGATTTAGGGACCAAAATTTAGTGGAAAATGATACCTCACACCCCAAGGTACCAGAAATCTCGAAAACACACATTCGAAATGGGTGAGCTAGGCACCCATTTTGACCCATAACCTCATCCAGAGAGCACCAATCGTTCTGGGACCCATTTCATTGGATTCAGCGTTCAAAATTTAGTGGAAAATAATACCCCACACGCCTAGTTACCAGAAGCTCAAAAACATATTCAGAATGAGTAGATGTCGCCGTGAAGCAGTGTAGAATCATATTTTAGTCGTGTGTATTTCTTGATAAATCAAATTCCTACCACCTAGTGCCCCTAGGTAACCAGGGTATGTACGAAATCAAGAATACTGAAGTAACTCACCCAATAATGGTGTCTACGTTACTTGATACTGAAGTAAACTACTTTGTTCTCAACACGGGATGTATTTCTTCAGTAGAGGCGAGGAAACCAAGTATTCGAAACAGGATGAATTCAGAAGAAGGGCAAAGCGTAGTATTTCAGAGGAGAGCTGAGGAGACAAGAAGGAGAAGCGGCGTCGCAAGATGGCGTGCAGTAGAAGTCAAAAACTTCATGTAGAAGTCAAATCAGCTGAGACCACTGTCTTCCTGATGGGTAGTGTCAACTCAATATTCATTATATATACTGGGTAGTATAATTATGAACACGAGAACGGCTATTCACGCCATTCCCAATGGTGAGAAATCAACCAGGAAAATGGGAGGACATCTACCACTTTAACTTGGCAGTAGATAAATACCCATTTTGACCCATACCCTCTTCCAGTGGGCGCCAATTGTTCTGGGACCCACTTCATTGGATTCAGCCTCCAAAATTTAGCGGAAAATGATTCCCCACACGCCTAGATTGCCAAAAATCTCGAAAATTCATTTTTCGATGTACACAATTTGACCCCTACCCCACCCGAATTTGGTCCGATCGGGCTGATAGGTTTTGAGGACCATCTAGAGCCGGGAACGGACCCCTGACCCATATTTGTAGAAAATTGTCCACTACTAAAGTTGGCGTGGACGGTGGGCAGACATTCGCTATTTTGATCTAGAGACTTTGAAACGTCCAGAAAAAAAATTTGGGCCGAATCGGAGAGATTGACTTTTTGCATGAAAACATAGGTTGATTTTTCAAGAAAAACCAACAAATATCTGAAATTTGGTCAGGGACCTCTTCCTAGTTCTATTTCAGTCCGATTGTTGGACGCTGAATTGAGAGGAATAATGAGTCCGGAACATTCTACACTTTTCAGCCTAATTGGACCAAATTGGTGGGGGAGGGTTGTCAATATGTGTACAGTAATACCCCGGACTTACGTTATAGGTGGGACTGCATGCCGAAAATTATGTAAATCGGGGTATGGTTTTTTAAAATCATTTTTCACTGGGTAAATGTATGTACTTCCCAAGAAAAGAAGGAATATGTGATTAAAACGTTTATTTGAAAATCTTCACATGTACAATACAAAATCCAGCAAATATATATGCTTTGTAATATACATAGAAATTCAAAAAGTTGAAGAAGTAAATAAAAAAAAGAAAAGCGAAAATGTAAAAAATACACAAAGAAAATAATTTACATACATACTTGTACTGATTATTTATTTGAAGTTTGAATAAAGTCAAACAGAGTTGTCTGGCGACTCGAAGACTTTTTCTTGTCACGTAATATTTGTTCGTAGCAAGTAATTGACCTCTGCATGTCTTGTCTTACGATTCTCACGCGCTCTTCATTGGAATCAATCTCTTCGAAAATCTTAATTCCCTTTTCAATCAAATCAAGACCCTCAGATAAGTTTTTAATAGTCATTAAATTTTCTGATGGTGCTGGTTCCAAGTCTTCATTTTCGACCGCATTTTGTTGTTGCATTTCAATAAGGTCTTCCAGTGAAAGTTCTTCGTCATGCGATTCCAAAAGTTCGTTGATGTCTTCTTCATTTACATCCATATTTATTTTCTTGGCTAAATTGACTATATATAGGGCCGGGCCGCATCATGACGTAACTTCGAATTCACGTAAGTCGGGATAGCATAAGTCGGGGTATTACTGTACTTCGAAAAATGGATTTTCAAGAAATTCTTTACCTTGGTGCTATGTTTGGCGTGAGGGTACAAACCGAAAACCGTGATTACAAATTTCCCAGAGAGCTTTGAAAGTGCTGAAATGACTGTAGTAGGTGACTTTGGATATGGAATGTCATTGAACAATGACCGTTCGTCACATTTGAAATCATTTCTGAGCTCTCATATGTTAGTCCAAAAGTTGCTGTAAATTATTCCATTTTATCTTTTCCACAGACCCTCAATGGGCCCGATAATTTAGATTTCAACTATTTACTCCAGTTAAGTACTCAAGTAGTCAAGTTAACAAGTTCTGCGCTAAAACAAAAACAACGGACAACCCTTAGTATATTTTTCATGAGGGAGAGAAGATAGCCTAAATCTTAAAGGGTTAAGAGCTCTGTAGCAATGGGCTTCGCATTGTCCGTAAATATCTTTTGTTTACCCCGTAGCAAATACAACTTTTCGCACACATTCTTCAGCCGCAGTCATCTTGTGGCCTATCTCATTAACATTAAATACGAAATAAGATTGATTGATTGAAATAGTTTATTTTAGAGGTACAATTACTGTTGAAATTTGACGTAGATTCGGACTATGCACAACATCCTCTTGCGTATAGAGTGAATAACTTTGGGAAATAGTTCACAACATGAAAATTAAGAAAACTTTTCATTTTACCCATCGTTCGAGTTGAGTCTCATGATTATATTGCGCCCTTTCACTTGAAACGGATCGCAATAAATCTCACCAGGCCTTCCATCTGTCGTAACGTTCAACGTGTCTCGACACCGTGTTCCAGTCTAAATGCACAAGAAAAAGTTTTGAAATTACATGTTAATTCAAATTTTGAAAAACAAAGAAATTTTCTCGAAATTGTCACCTTCGCCATTTTTACTCCTCCGCAATTTAAAGTTACTCGGAAATTCGCGGCAGTTGTAAAACAAAAGTTGAACTGCCAAGGCCCCGTGTATTGGTACGTGAACCTGTCCACAGTGTCCGGTTGTACGTTCCACGTTCGTCCGCAACCGTTGTTTTGCCCGTGAGTCCACGAAACGCTGAAATATTTTTTAACAAAATACAAAGTTACTTTCCTACTATGAAATCTAATTTTTATAATTCCTCGTAATTCATTCGTTCAAATTGGTCTTTTTTAATTTTATTTATTTATTTTTTTGAGGTATTTATCTTACAGCCAGGGCAAGAGCCCGAAGAGGTTCATGATAATTCCAGTTCCACTGTACCTGTAAATGCAAACGTTGGCATACAATAATATGTCATGTATGGACATTTTACAAGTATTAGGGCGGAAATGTATTCAGTGGTTGAAAATAGGGGAGGTTGGGGGAATATGCCACAAGTCTGTACCTACGCTTCTAAAACCGACTGTTGATGTCTTAACAGTAACATTCATACATCTGATGATTGGCAACTGATACCAGCTGTTCTCTGCGTTCATCAGAGGCTTACTTTCCATGTATACATAACTCGAGACCTAAAACGTGACCTTGTTAAAATTATTCCAGGCCGCTCGGAGTTATTCAAAGTAACTATACTCATTGGTTGGTTATTCCTTGAATAATCAACCTGCTCTCATTAAAAAAAATGAAACCTCACCAATTCGGCCCAAAATTTAATACTGGAACAATTTTTTAAAATCTGGAATTTGGGTCAGGGACCTGTGTTTGGCTATAGTTAGTCCTTGAAACTTTTCAGCCAGATCAGACCAAGTAGAGGGGGTGGGGTGGTAGAGCTCAAAATGTGTTTTTTAAAAAACGGATTTTCGATTTTCGGCGATCTAGGCGTGCGGGGTATCATTTTCAACTAAATTTTGGACGCTGAATCCAATGAGACGCGTCCCGGAACGATTGGCGCCCACCGGAAGAGGTTATGGGGCAAAATGGGTATCATCCCATTTCGAATGCGTTTTCGAGATTTTCAGCGATCAAGCTCCTGATCCTAGGAATAACCAACCCCTGTGAAGGAATTTGCAGCGGTTTTTGTGTGTGTGTGAGCAAAGGACACATTTACATGTCGAACGGCCGATTTTAATCAAAGGTAAGTACAGTTCGCCCTATGAACTGCTTCGTTTGGGGGAATACGCCACTTTACTATTGGGGTAATATGCGAGATGTGGCATATTTTCTCATACCTACCAAAACTTCGTTGATTTCCAACTGACTTGTGAAAGTCTGTCAGAAGGATACATTTTCTACAGTAAATTGCTATATCTTGTGGTTTATAGCAAGCAATAGCACTACGTGCATGAGCAGTGGTTCATTGATGACGAATGCAAAAAATGTAGGTAAGGTTTCGGGCTACGAAGTTTAGGTTTTACTTTTGAAATCCATTGTCTTGAATGTGCGTTTCGATATTCTGGGTTCCTGAAATTTCTGTAATTTCACCCCAATTCATTATTAAAACATGATTACTGTGTTTACTGTTATTTATGGTATCTTCTATTTGCCTATTTTCGTGGCTTCTTAACTATGGTTAATTCATCATAATTCAGGTAAAAAAGAAATAACTACTTAGGTACCTAGATTGTTAAAGAATGAACGAAAACAATTTACCAAACAAGTTACATATTACCCGGACAGTGGCATATTACCCCGGACGTGCTTGCATAATACCCCAAATGTTTATTTCGAAAAATGGATTTTCGAGATTTTCGGCGATCTAGGCGTGTGGGGTATAATTTTCCAGTAAATTTTGGACGCTGAATCCGATGAGGTAAGTCCCGGAACGATTGGCAACCAGCCGTTATGGGTCAAAATGGGTATCTGGTACCTAGGCGTGTGGGGTATCGTTTTCTATAAAATTTTGGACGCTGAATCGATTGAAACGAGTCTCCATGCGCCTGGTCAGTGAAATAACTAACCCCTGTGAATGAATTTGCAGCGTTTTAACATAAATTTTGTCAACACATGGATGAGTTGGGGTTTCGATAGAGCAGGAGTTGCACAATGAAACTAGACTTGAACGGTTTCGGTAACTCAAAAACTGTTGAGCATTAATCGATTTTCCAAAAGTTGTGACATATTCCCCCCACTTGCCCTAATACAAGATCAAAATTGAAGAATAAAGGGTCCAATGAATAATATTGCACATCTCTTGCTGGATGTCATCAAGTAGGGTGGTTGTTGAAAACGCGATTTGAGCTCAAAATGTTTCTTACAATGTTTCGAGCTAAAATATTCATTCTGCTGAACCAAATGAACGAAACAACTAACAATTATTAGTCAATAATATTATCACACTAATAGTTAATACCTAAATTGTTATTCGGTCGTTAGATGGTCGCAAATAATTACATTTTTACAACTTCCTGCAACGGGATTGAAACATGACCGTGAATAATATTCACACTCGTTCCTGCTATAATGTACTTCTTGCCACGAACTTTTGTAGACTTAGAGGGCACGTACGAACCAATTAATTTTTATTACTTTTCTAAAAATTGAAGAAGTGACGTCAAACCATTAAAAATCATAACAGTGTACTGATAATATTCACGTACGAAGTGCCTAATTGCGTTTTTTTATCATTTCTGATTTCAACCGGGAAAATTATTTAAAAAAACTGTCATGAAAACTATTCTAAGCCAATACCAGGTAACGTAAAAGCATTGTCGAGAATACGCGGCAATGGAAATTTCGCTTGAATTTTTGATATTGACCAACGTGTTGCCTGTATACCAGCCAAGTGTCGAAAAAAATTGATGAATAAATTATCGAATAGCGAAATAGCGGAAAAACAGAGGAGTTGGCTTTGGGTTTAATGGCATTTCAAGGTTATTACCACATGTTACAACAATCTTACGTTAGATTATTACCTACGCATTACATGACGTATCGCGTGAAAATTTAGGTGAGAAAATTGTATTCATTGGCATGGTTCATTATTCTTACTAGCGGAATACGATTCAAACATTAATTTTCAAGTATTAATGTGATCAAAAATTGAGGATGCTGTAAATCGATTGTAATAAGTCTAGGACACACTGCACGCTGTTTTTCCCATACTCTTACTAGTTGGTTATTCCTTGAGTATCAAACTGTTTCAAGGTGTCTAGATCGAAATAAGCAAATGTCCGTCCGCCGTCCACGCCGTTTTTTGTAGTAGAAAATTTTCTAATAATCCGAAATTTTGGGTATGTACCTAGGCGAGTGGGGTATCATTTTCCGCTAAATTTTGGACCCTGAATCGATTGGAATGGGTCCGGGACCCGCCACACCCACTGTTTCCCTCATTTTCTCCATGTTGAAGAAATAAGTCCTCATGCGTCTAGTCCGAGGAATAAGCAACCCGTGTGAAAGAATTTGCAGCGTTTTTTTAAAAACATCTTACGATGAGAAAGATTCTAGGAAAGTTAATATTCGACTCTTCAAGGAACCTCGTTCCAAAAATTCTCAACAAATGCAACATACGAGTAAACTTACTCGTGCCTGTTAATTTTCTGGGAAACTCTCCTTAGCTGACAATAAAAAACGCTGCAAATTTATTCACAGGGGTTGGTTATTCCTCGGACCAGCAGCATGGAGACTCATTCGGTTGTAGCCTTTATTACAATTTAAAAGCAGAATTGCCAATTAAATAATAATGATAATACACATCCCTCTGGTAATGAGATCTGCTTCAATGGAATTATTTAAAATGAATTTCCTAACCCATCGACTGACCAGACTGTATATTGTACATTCACTGTATATTACTCAATACTATTTGTCAAGTTGGATGTTTTTTTTTTTTTTTTTTTTTTTTTTAATTTGCTGAGTAAATAACAGTAGGGCTTATACTCCTCATGTTTGTTCGTTATCAACAAATTCCTAGGCACACAAAGTGAAAGTTGAGGTAGATGACCCGAAGAGTATTCAAACATTATCAAGGTGACAGGAATTTGCGCTGTATCTTCCTTTACACCTGCGATGTAGCAGATTTTTCATTGCACTGAAGAGCTGTTGCCTAGCGATAAGACCGGTTTTTAGGGGACATCATTGATGGAAATTGGTCAAATTAGTTTGATTATTCGTTATTGATTGTTGCAGAAATGGCCAATAGTCCATTTTTGTCAATATTGAGATTTTAATCCCTCAGACAACAAAAAAGCTCCTCTACATGCTAGTATGGTTAAATTCTCGATTAACGAAGTATAAAGGGACAACAACACCCCTTACAGTATTCTCACCCACCTCTTTTCTATTATACTTTCATTCTCCTGCCAGAAATGACCAGCAATTCTTCGAGTCAGGTTACCCACAAATGGAAGCCAACTCAATGAATAGAGCGAAAGTCAATGTTCCAGTTAACTCTATCGAAGACTGGATGATTTTCATGCTCGATCAGCAAGGAACAACGACAAATGCAAACCTTATCATTCGGCGATATGTTGACATAAAAAAATGCTGCAAATTCACAAGGGTTGATTATTCTTCGGACCGGGAGCATGGAAACTCATTCCAATCGATTCAGCGTCCAAAATTTAGTGGAAAATGATACCCCATACGCCTAGGTACCAGAAATCTTGAAAACACATTTGAAATGGGTAGATGGGCACCCATTTTGACCCATAATCTCTTCCAGTGGGCGCAAATTTTTCTGGGACTCATATCATTGGATTCAGCGTCCAAAAATTAGTGGAAAATGATACCCCATACGCCTAGGTACAGAAATCTCGAAAACACATTCGAAATGGGTAGATTGGCACCCATTTTGACCCGAAACCTCTTTCGGTGGGCGCCAATCGTTCCGAGACCCGTCTCATTGGATTGAGCGTCCAAAATTTAGTGAAAAATGATACCCCACACGCCTAAATCGCCGGAAATTTCGAAAATCTATTTTTTGAAATACACATTATTCAAGGAATAACCAACCGAAAATGAAATAAACCAGGCGAAACCCCTGAATTTCAGTCAAGTAGTTTTTTGGTCACTTCTCCACTCAACCCTCGTATTATTATTTATTTTTTTGCTTACCGGCGTGAATTTTCAACGTGGAACCGCATGGCGCACAGCTCTTAACCGAGCCGACGGAAAGAATTGAACAATCGCTCGATACACTCGCACGCTTTTCTAAAATGCGTTGCTTGATAAAAAAAAAAAGAATAGGAAGGCTAACGAATGAATTAGCGATGTGCCCCAGTTGTCCAAACAGAATTTAATTAGCGCCAAGAAGCAGGAAAAACTAATTTTCTATTTTTTTCGATTCATTAGTCTCCAGTTAAACGACACTACTTTATCTCTTGGCACGTTCACTGGCTAGACTTCCTGGCGGATAAAGCTGGATTATGTACATTACAAAGATAAAATTGTTGTTGAGTGTGACAGACAGGGAAAGACACCAACGAAGGGACCGTGTTGCTCATGGATAGAACGTATGAAAGGCCCCCCCTTAGGTACTTCCGGGGGACTGGCAACCGTCACACTTTATAAGACATTTGTCCAGCCAATCTTGAAGTGTGATGCAACAACATGCCGGTACAAAATGCACTCCTACGCCTTGAAAATCATCGTATATAGAGACCGTCATGACATCATAAGGCGGGTACTATTTATTGCGGTAGAGCGAGAGCTGATGAGAGAAGTGTGGACGCCTCCTTCAGTAGTTGAGTTTCTCCTACTTTTAAGACGTGTGGACAGTTCCTCAAACGATCAAGAGGCCAGTCTTGAAAGTTTCGCCAGTGCAAAACTTAAAGCTTAAGTTTATTTTTGTGTATCTGAGTGTAAAATCTTAAAGGAATTACTTTTGAAATGGTTTGAGAGCATTCATACTCTAGGAGGCATCCACACTTGTGTCTTGAGGTCTCAGCTCTACATGGCCCCATGTAGACTCATAGACTTTGAAGCCGGGATAATAATATGCACCGCACGTTCAAGGTGCTTTTATATGTGAAGATCAGGTAACATCAACATGAAAGAGAGCGTTTGGTGCGATCCAACAAGTCGCCATAGACTTTTCAACGGAAGTTCACCTCCAATTAGTCCGGGGCCTAGGAATGCCTTTGACTTTGGTCAGCTAAGAAGACTTCATAAAGCCAAGAATGCTGCCCTTTGCTTTGCACTAAGGCTTTGACTGGACGAACTCCGCTATGATCGGCTGAAAAATCAAGAAGAGAAAGTCACAAGTTGTCTCATACATTTTCAAAAGACTGAAATACCAGCGCTTGACCTACATCCATGAAAAATTTGACTTCCTCAATGCCACAGACTCAAGGAATATTAAGCTTTGCTTCCTCAGCCATCGGACAAACTTGACTCTCAACTTGAAACTTGGGCTCAAAGGTGTAATTCAAGTTTATTGAATCACTGAACAAATGTGCATTGTAAAATTTTTGTTAGTTAAAAATTTAGTTTTGCCTACGAGAGAGCGCCGGCTGCCAAGCTGGGAATGAATTCAACATACCGATCGATTTTCTGCCAGTCTGTGCTCCCAGTCTCTGCCAGGACCAAGGTGTTTACTGCAGCAACAAAAGCAATATTGTGCAATGGAGCACAGGTATGGGGCTTCACGCAGTCCGCAGCAATTGAACAGGTGCAGAGATACTTCATAAAATCAATGTTTGGCCTCCCAAAGAACACTCCAAACTACCTGATTTACATTGAGTCCGGTTAGGGAGCGATTTACGCCGAGACTGTCATGCTGGCGGGCAGATATTTAATAAAGGCGCTGAGGATGGGAAAGCAGCGCTACCCACGGCGGCTGGCTCAGGAGCTCGTTAGGCGAGAGGTGGGTGCGTTTGCCCACTGGAAGGATCTAGCCCGCCAGTTTTCATGTTCTTTTGATGGTGACCCTGGAAATTTGAGCAACTGGGGTCTGCAGCTGGGGGCGTTGACGGAGTCGATAAGATGCGCCTGGGAGAACGATGCGCGCGCCGGTGCAATGCAGTCTCGGAATCTGCTGTATCCTGTGCTTGATTTGGAGGTAAAACCGGCAGACCTGCGGGGCGGAGCGGTGCACATCCCGCTGTGGGCCATCAAATGGATCCTGAAGCTGCGGGGGGCGCTTCCCCCGCTCAACGACGGTATTTATTGGGGATCTGACAGCCCGAGCCGACTCTGCTCCCTTTGCAACGTGGGTGAGAATGAGGACGTCATCCACTTCTTCGCCATCTGCCCAGTTCTGGCGGACTTAAGGGTGAGATTCCTGGGGATCAGTGTGCTGGCCATGAACGAGACAGTATCCCTTTTGGACTCCAGAGAAAGGTGGATCGACGTGGCGAGATTCGCATACCATGCCTGGAGGTATCGCACTACAAGGGTGTAAATTGTTAAACGATAAGGATGATGGGGGGTGTAGGGATGGTTAGAGTTTAAAAGTGGTATTTGGAGAGAGGTTTATTGTGTTGTATGTTAGTAATTGTCTTGTGGTAGGAATCCCAGTCAACCCGGCAGACGGACGACACATCCACAGCCTACCATGTTATGTTTTAATGTAGATTAAATTGTATTATGTTAAAAATCAATGTAATTGATGAATTCGCAAAATAAACATGTTTTCTTCTTCTTCTTCTTCTTCTTCTTCTTCTTGTAAAATTTTTGTTAGGGCAGGTGGCAGAGAGAGACTTGAGGCCCTAGCCTACCCTGATTAAACTCCGCCATAGCCGGTCCCAAGCCCTGGTTGAGAAAGGAGGAGGGGCCCAATCCAAGGTGGAATAGCATATGCCGAGGGATGCGTGGCCAGGGGGGTGCCTGGTCGTTAATATGCAGACTCTGGGAACCGGGCGACACCCAGTTTTAGTATAGCCTTCCCCGGCATCCCGGCTCTGCCGGGGGTGACGTCTTAGTACCGGCGATTCTCGTGGGACGAAAAATGGATCCTAAACAAATTAACAACAAAGATAAAAAACAAAAACAAAAAACAGGGGGCTCCGTGGGGGTGGATGGGGGGGAGGGGAGTGATCGCCGCAGGCAGGCTTCGCCGACTGGGCCTTTGTGCTCAGAAGGCGACCTCCAGGTGGGGGCACCCCTCTCGCCCTCTGCTCCTCCGGAGTACCCGGCGGAGGTTTCCCCGCCGCATCCGCCAGGGCCTCTGAGCTCTGAGGGATGTGGCATGGAAACGAATGCTGAGGCTGGGAGCCATAGTGGTCCCAGCGCTCCGGAGCGGCCGGGGTCTGGGAGCCTTTGTGATCCCTTGAACCCGGTTGCCCCTGAGCAGGAGGACATTGCGGACCTGATCCAGAAGATCAAGGTCAAGGGCCAATCGGGAGCCCAACGCAGGAAAGAAAAAAGGAAGAAACTTGAGGCTCAGGGGCTCCAATACAGGAGACCCGCACGTAAGAACCGACCGACTGCACAGGTCGGCCTAAAGGAGGGAGGTGTCACTGGTCGGGTGAATGAGGGAGCGGGTCCCAGTGGGAACCAACCCCATCGCCCGCTAGAGCACCCTCCGGAAACCCCCAAAAGGGGTAGACCGGTGGAGTCGGCGGGGACTACCCCCGATAAACCTCCCCAAAAGAGGCAGCGGCAAGAGGGGGACCCACGGGTACCCTTCAGCGCAGTGGCTTCGGGGGGAGGAAAAATGGCCCTGGTTCTCAGAGATGACCCAAAAGGGGAAATCTCTGAGGAGCAGGGGTTAAAAATCCAACGGGAGCTCATTAGGAGATTCCCAGCTGAAGAATTTGTACGGTTCTCTGGGGTTTTCAGGGAACAAGGAGCTCTGGTGTTCCTGTGCCTGGACCGGAGGACCGTGCAGTGGTTAGAGGAGATGGTGGCGAGCCTTCCCTCCTGGGGGCTCGTAGTGAGACCTTGGGCGGAGGTCCGCCGCTCAGCGAGGGTTTTATTGGAGGTACCTCGGGTGATCGACGATATGACACCGGGGGAGGTGCTGCAACAGGTAGCGCAGCAAAACGCGGGGGTACATACTAGAGAGTGGAGCATTATAAGCTCCACCCCTAGCGAAAGAGGCAGACTCCTGGTCCTCAGCATCTCGGAGAGGGCGTATGAGGGGCTGAGGGGTCGGAACATGACCCTCTTCCTCGGCTTCTCGCGCCTGACCGTGAGGGTGTTGAGGGCCCCAAGGGGACCCAACCCAGGCAGTGAGGGGCCAGGAGTAAAAACTGATGGAGGGAACCCTTCAGGTAAACCTCCATCATAGTAAGGCGGCATCAGCTGCCTTTGGGGTTACCATCTCTAGGGGGGGAGGGGGGGGGGGGTAGCCATGCTACAAGATGATGAAGATGTTGTTGGGGGGCGAGTAGCAGGACTCGGGGTATCACAGGGGGAGCTTGTATATGATAGGGCGGCAGGGACACCCAGAGCGGCAATTTACGTTGCCAGGGGACTCAGACACCTACCACTCCATGACCATTGTTCACGGGATCTAGCGGCCACCCTGTTAAAAATGGATGGGCCCTCGGGCACTCCAAATATAGTAGTGGCCTCCGGCTACCTGCCGGGGGAAGATACTGATCCACCCCATGGGGCAGTGAGAAGACTCGTGGATACGTGCAGAAGAAAAGGATATCACCTGATCCTGGGACTGGACGCCAACGCTCACAACACAGCTTGGGGATCTACAGACACCAACTTGAAAGGTGAGAAACTTCTTGATTATATAATTAGGTATTGAATATATAAGTAATATATTAGGGCAGGTGGCAGAGAGGGACTTGAGGCCCTAGCCTACCCTGATTAGGGCAGGTGGCAGAGAGGGACTTGAGGCCCTAGCCTACCCTGATTAAGGCAGGTGGCAGAGAGGGACTTGAGGCCTACCCTGATTAGAGCAGGTGGCAGAGAGGGACTTGAGGCCCTAGCCAACCCTGATTAGGGCAGGTGGTAGAGAGGGACATGAGGCCCTAGCCTACCCTGATTGCAAAATGAATGATTCAATCAAAAGTTTGGCTTGTAATTCAAAGTTGACTATAGCTTGTTCCTGGAAATTTGCTACCTGAGCCAGTTGTGCGGCAGTGTGACTGAAGAGTTGGCCATTCTGCACAACCTTCTGGAAGCCGCCTAGATTGTTCAGTAAGAAACCTCGGTCTGAATGCGGTAGGAGTGTTCGAAGTGTTCATTGTGTTGCACCCAGGCTACAGTGCTTCAGTTTATAGTGCCATGTTTATCAGGCTGATACCAACGCAAATTTACTTTTAGAGTTAAGGTACAATACTGAGGAACCACTCCGCTGCAGTGCTGGCGCAAGGTAGTATGCTCATTATACCAATGTTTATTCCAGAAAGAAGTATTTTTCCTGATCTTGAACTCCTCTCAACAAAGGGACCCTCAATCCTGTCCTTGGTGACTAACTTCTTGTCTGCTTGCAGGTAGGAAGAGCAGTTTAACCTGAGAGTTGAGCTCTCCCTATGATATGATGGGAAACAATCTGAATGTACCGACTTTGTAATGGATGTATATTCTATAAGAACTATATATACACGGTCGCACTCTCAGAGAGCCTCATGACTCGACTCAGCAAAACGCGGATACAGGAGTAGTAGATCCAGTGCACTGGCTTCCATGACTTCCTATAGCCAGAGCTTTAACGTCAACATATAACAAGTGAATGATGAAATCAGGGAAAACCAGAGTTGGAGGCTTTTGCAAACTCAGCACTCACTCTCTTGGTCTAAGAATTGGAGAATTAAGGACATCATCGCTTTAGTTTAACTAGCTCACATTTGTCCCTCAAATCTTTTGCTTGGACACTGGGGCTGCTAGGCGTTGGCAGGCTGTCAGGGAGAAGGACAGCCTGATACCGGCTCCACATCATGTTACGGTTGAATTTCATTTTTAGTTGGTTATTCCTTGAATGATCAACCTATGTTTTCATGCAAAATGTCAATCTCTCCGATTCGCCCCAAATTTCAGGACGTCTCAAGGTGTCTAGATCAAAATAAGCAAATGTCCGTCCGCCGTACGCAGTCCACCCCGACGTTGGTAGTAGAAAATTTTCTAAAACTCTAAAATTTTGGTCAGGGGTCCGTTCCCGGCTCTAGTTGGTCCTCAAAACTTTTCAACCCAATCGGACCAAATTTGAGTGGGGTAGGGGTTTCTATGTTTTCATGCAAATGGTCAACCTCTCCGATTCGGCTCAAAAAAATTTTCTGGACGTATCATGGTCTCTAGATCAAAAAACGCTGCAAATTCTTACACAGGGGTTGGTTATTCCTTGGACCAGGCGCATGGAGACTCATTTCTTCAACATGGGGGAAATGGGGAAAAAAGTGGGTGCGGCGGGTCCCAGACCCATTCCAATCGATTCAGGATCCAAAATTTAGTGGAAAATGATACCCCACACGCCCAGGTTCCAGACATCTCGAAAACACATATTTAAAATGAGTAATATATACCCAATTTGACCCATTACTTCTTCCAGTGGGTGCCAATCGTCCTGAGACCCACTTCATTGGATTCAGCTTCCAAGATTTAGCGGAAAATGATACCCCACACGCCTAGGTTCCAGAAATCTCAAAAACACATATTCAAAATGGGTAATATATACCCAATTTGACCCATAACTTCTTCCAGTGGGCGCCGATCGTTCTGGGACCCATTTCATTTGATTCAGCGTCCAAAATTTAGTGGATAATGACACCCCACTCGCCTAGATCGCCCAAAATCTCGAAAATCCATTTTTCAAAAAACACATTTTGACCCCCACCCCGCCCAAATTTGGTCCGATCGGGCTGAAAAGTTTGGAGGACCGTCCTAGGCCGGGAACAGACCCCTGACCCAAATTTCAGATAAGTATTTAGAAAATTGTCTACTACCTAAAACGGCGCGGACGGCGGACGGCGTACGGCGGACGGACATTGACATTTTTTGATCTAGACACCTTGAAACGTCCAGAAAAATTTTTTGAGCCGAATCGGAGAGGTTGACCTTTTGCATGAAAACATAGGTTGATTATTCAAGGAATAACCAACCAAAAGGTCAATGTCCGTCCGCCGTCCACGCTGTTATTGGTAGTAGAAAATTTTCTAAAAATCTGAAATTCGGGTCAGGGGTCTGTTCCCGGCCTAGGACTGTCCTCCAAACTTTTCAGTCCGATCGGACCAAATTTGGGCAGGGTAGGGGTCAAAATGTGTTTTTTGAAAAATGGATTTTCGAGATTTTGAGAGAGGCGAGTGGGGTCTCATTTTTCACTAAATTTTGGACGCTAATTCCAATGAAGTGGGTCCTGGAACGATTGGCACCCACGGGAAGATGTTATGGGTCAAATTGGGTATATATTACCCATTTTGAATATGCGTTTTCGAGATATCCGGTACCTGGGCGTGTGGGGTATCATTTTCCACTAAATTTTTGACGCAGAATCGATTGGAATGAGTCTCCATGCTGTTGGTCCGGGACCCGCCGCACCCACTGTTTCCCCCATTTTTTGTTTTTATCTCAAAATATTGTACTTGCTCTATATTATAATTCAAGTATGTATCTAAGTTGTCTATGTACCTTCCTCAGTTCAAAAGTTTGTTACCCTGACAATCCTCCTTTGTTACGTTGCATTCTAATTAAACGTAAGTATGCCTAACAGAAAAATCGCGTTCATTTAATTTATGTATAATTCATTGTATTTATGTGTCCTTATAGTAGTTATTATCACGCATACTTACAAATAGATGATTGTGAGAAGTGAACTAAGTCAGTTCACAGGCACTTGATGGGACTTCGGATTTGCAAATTTGGGGGATCGTCGTTTTTTAACGTTATCAACTCCAAATGGCGCTAGCGACAAACGTCAAGACGTGTCGCGTACTTTATGACCCAGTTTTTTATCCCAAAAACGTCAGAGATTAATATTTTAAACCGTTTATCGCTACTGAAAACTGACATGTCGGAGGATACTACACGGGAATTACCCGTTTAAAACAAAACGATGCGATAATTAGACAAAAAACAAGGAGACCCATTACTTCAACATGGGCAAAATTTGGAAAACAGTGGGTGTGGCGCGTCCCGGACCCATTCCAATCGATTCAGCGTCCAAAATATAGTGGAAAATGATACCCCACACGCCTAAGTACCAGATATCTCGAAAACACACATTTGAAATGGGTAGATAGGCACTCAATTTGACCCATTGCTTCATCCAGAGGGCACCAATCGTTCCGGTACCCGTCTTATTGGATTCAGCGTCCAAAAGTTATAGGAAAATCATACCCCACACGCCTAGATTGCAAAAAATCTCAAGAATCCATTTTCGAAATACACATTTTGACCCGGCATTCATACGTTGAACCAATGAGGGTGACATCTTCTCTTTCACGCTGGTTACTACTCTGGTTAGAGCGTTTAATTTGCAGCGTTTTTGAATATGTGTTCTGAGATTCCTGGTACCTATGCGTGTGGGGTATCATTTTCCACTAAATTTTGGACGCTGAATCGATTGGAATGGGTCCGGGACCCGCCACATCCACCGTTTCCCCCATTCGAGGAATAACCAACCCGTGTGTAAGAATTTGCAGATTTTTAAGATATTGACTTGGAAAGCTGAATCCGAACTAGCAGATAGAATACCTACCGGTTGAGGAAGACCACATCCGAGGACCCTCGAGAACAGGCACGCTCCTAAGAGCGAAGACTAGGAGCATTGTCTCAGATCTCAAATCTAACATGAAGAATAGCTTGGTAAAACAGTTACGTATGGAAAACATGGAAAAACTGACTTATCAAAGTTTCCCAATCAGTACTTATCATGTTTCTTCTGATTTCTTCAAAACTCAGCATTGTTGAACTGAGGCCACCGTTTCATGTGATATCATTGACATTAATGACCTGACTTGGTAGTTCATGTTCCGACAGATTCATGTACCTACCATAATGTTAGGAATGTCATTTTAACGATGTTAGGTTATCAGTATTTTTATTATCGGCGTTTATGGGTTACTTCTGATGCAAGAAACCTTGAGTCAAAATCAAGCAAATTCGTCATTCCAGAAGAAAGTGGCTCTCTGTGTGGTATTTCTGTCTAGTAAATCACTTGAACGAGGGCTGGACGTTTCACGACACTCATTTTGCGTCGAGATGTCAGCGAGGTCACCGAAATTACCCCATTTTCTTAGCTGGCCAAGCTGCCTAGAAGACGAGTAACTGGAACTGCTTCCTGACTGAACGCCAGTTCCAGCGGTTCCTTTATCAAATGTTCTAGTTCTGAGAGGAGGGAAACCTTCAGAAAACAGTTCTGGTGTATCGAAATCATCCGAACTTTTGTATGTTTTGTACGTATTGACGACCCAGGGGTGATTCTGGACTTCATCCAAGCCAATCCGTTCACTTGGTTCGGTCCTGAGGAGTGAGAGGAGTCAAAAAGAAACATCAGTTGTCTTCCTCGAACCACCCCTCTGATATACAAGTGACCGAATTCCACTGACCAACAGTTCAAACATTGTAAGAGCGAGTTGTCAGTAAAGAAATACCCACCTCAGTAATTGGCTGACCAGATCGGCGGCACCTGCTGGCATATGAATCGGGTAGAGGACTTCATTTCTAAAAATACTTTCTTTCAACTCTTCAAAATTAGCACCGTGAAATGGCATTTGACCCGCGGTCAACATGAAAGCGACCACGCCAAGAGCCCAATGGTCAACGTCGAAGAGATACCAGTCATTTGACAGGAGCTCTGGCGCCATAAAATTCAATGTACCGACCATAGAGCAACGGGGGTTTTCATTCGGCGAGTGAACTGAAGCTCCGAAGTCGGCCAATTTTGCGTCCCCATTGATATCGAGGAGTACGTTTTCTGGTTTTAAGTCCCTGAAAATATATCAAAACAAACCGTCGAAATTATTTTATAGTTCCAGACTGTCATCAAAGCTCATTGAAGTTTGAATAGACACGAGCACCACTCAATAGTATTTCCTCCATTAAGAAGATTTCAATAGGAGGAGGGAGGGGGGACTCGTGGGACACCCTGTATATTCATTTTTTCCAACTGCTTGTTTGGTCATTCCTTGAATAATCAACCAAGGTATGTTTTCATACAGAAAGCCAACCCTTCCAACCCCCCAATTTTCTCCAAAATTTTGTTCTGGGCATATCAAGGTGTCTAGATCAAAATAACCGAAATATGTTGGTTACCCCAAGGAGGATATATGCAATTTTGGTTGGTTATTCCTTGAATAATCAACCTATGTTTTCATGCAAAAAGTAAATCTCTCCAATTTGGCCTAACTTATTTTTCTGGGCGTTTCAAGGTGTCTAGATCAAATCCTCGGACCAGGCGCATAGAGACTAATTTAAAAATAGATTCAGCGTCCATAACCTCCTCAGGTGGGCGGCAATCGTTCCGGGACCCGTCTCACTGGATTCACCGTCCAAAATTTAGTGGAAAACAATACCCCACACGCCCAAGTCCTCGAAAATGTCAAACATGGGGGAAACAGTGGGTATGGCTAGTACCAGACCCATTCCAATCGATTCCGGGTCCAAAATTTAGTGGAAAATGATACCCCACACGCCTGGATACTAGAAATCTAGAAAACACATCAGAAATGGAATGATAGGCACCCACCTTTTTTTTTGGTCCTTGAAACTTTTAAACTCAATTGGACCTAATTTGATGGGTAGGTGGGGGGGGGGGGTGTTTTTCAAAAAATGGATTTTTGGCAATCTAGGCGTGTAGGATACCATTTTCCACTAAATTTTGGACGCTGAATCCAATGAAATGGGTTGGCAGGGTTGGCACCCACCGGAAGAGGACATGGGTAATAATGGGTATCTATCCACCCATTTCGAATATGGGTTTTCGAGATTTACCTTGGCTTGTGAGGTATAATTTTCCACTAAATTTTGGGTTCTGAATCGATTGGACTGAGTCCCCATGCTCCTGGTCCGGAGAATAACCAACCCCTGTGAAGGAATTTGCAGCGATTTTTAGCCTGCTACTTCGCTGCATTCAACTTCCTCATATTGTGTACTTTAAAGCAACTGCGCGTTAGCTAACCTGTGAATGATATTCCTGTTAAGATGACAAAACTCCAGAGCGTTGGCGATCTGGTAAATGTACTTTGCGGCGAGTTGCGGTCTAACAACTGTGTTGGCTTTACTTGCTTCTTCGATGAGACTAAACAAATCACCTCCTGCGGCGTATTCAACGATGAGTATGATTTCTGTGAATTCTTCGTTCATGTAGTAATTATACAGTTGCAATATATGGCGATGTTTTAACCGTGACTGTATCTCAATTTCTCTCAGGATCTGAAATTTTAAATTCATTTGTAAATGCCGACGGTATTAGGATTTTACGTTTACAAATACAACGAGCAGGCTTTGAAAGCACGAATTACCCGAAGTTGTGTACAACTAAAATGATCATGGGTTATTATCCGTCGAAAAAGGCAAACTATAACTCATAGGCTGTTTGCTGGTTGGGGGCATGCCTGCAAGCCCGTAAACCATAATTATTGTAGGAAGAAGAAAACTGTGAAAACTGCCAGAAACCACAAGGATCAATAAGGAACATTGACGTAAAATACCATAGTTGAATACAGAAAAACGCTGAAAATTCTTTCACTGGAACTGGCTATTTCTCGGACCAGGAGCATAACAAAAATTGGGGGAAACAGTGGGTGTGGATGGTCCTGGACTGATTCCAATCGATTCAGCGGCCAAAATGTAGGTGAAAATGATACCCCACACGCATAGGTACCAGAAATCTCGAAAACCCATTTGAAATAGGTACACAGATACCCATTTTGACCCATAACCTCTTCCGGGGGGAGGGGAGGGGCAATCGTTCCGGGACCCGTCTCATTGGATTCAGAAAGCTTAGTGGAAAATGATACCCCACACGCCAAGGTACCAGAAATATCGAAAGCACACTCTTGAAATAAGTAGATACCATAGATACCCCACACGCCTAGATCGACAAAAATCTCAACAATTATTTCCAAATACATGTAAATGATTATTTTATAAGGTTCTCATAATGATCATTTTTTAAGGAAATATCTCAGTTTTTCGGTTGAATTGTTGCTTACGAAAAAGGCTTAAATATCAATTGTTTGGATAAGGACATTATCGTGAAGAAAAACCCCCACGCGGGTTTTCAAACCACAGTTTTTGTTGTTTTCGCAAGATCGTTTTACAAAATTTGAAATTTTGGCATTTCCTGAACTTACAGAGTTCAAACGTTGAGTGAAGGGGTAGTTTTAACTCATGTCGACAAATGTATAATTGAGATTTTTGGCCATTTAGGCGTGAGGGGTATCATTTTTGACTAAATGTTGGACGCTGAACCCAATGGCACGGGTCCCGGAACGATTGGCGCCCACCGGGAGAAGTTAAGGACCAAAATAGGTTGGTATCTACCTATTTTGAATGTGCATTTTCGAGATTTATGGTACCTAGGCGTGTAGGGGATCATTTTACAGCAAATTTTGGACACTGAATCCAATAAGACATGTACCGGAACAATTGGCACTCACCGGAAGAGGTTATGGGTCAAAATTGGTATCTATCTATCTATTTCAAAAGTGGGTTTTCGAGATTGTTGGTACCTAGGCGTGTGGGGTATCATTTTCGACTAAATTTTGAACGCTGAATCTAATGAGGCGGCTCCCAGAACGATTAGCACCCACCGGAAGAAGTTATTGGTCAAAATTGGTATCTATCTACCTATTTCAAAAGTTGTTTTTTCATGTTTTCTGGTACCTAGGCGTGTGGGGTATCATTTTCGACTAAATTGTAGACGCTGAATCGATTGGAATGAGTCTGGGACTACATATTTCGTTTTGTTTTGAACGAAAATATGTGGATCAAAGCATATCCCGGTCCCACTGCACGCTTGGCAGGAATTATGACCGGTGCCGTAGCACAAGGCTTTGAAGGAAACTGTCTCACCAATGAAAAGAAGAAGTATGGCCATTAGTCGTATTCTGGCGGTTTCTACCTGTTTTCTGTTTCGGGGTGCAACGTTGCACGTGGACACTTTCTTCAAAGCGACGATGTGTCCAGTCGTGTTTTCTCTCGCTCTCTTCACGACTCCAAACGTGCCCATTCCCAAATTAGCTCCAATTTCAAAATCCGCGTTACTCCAGAGTTTTGACTGACCTCCTCGACGGGAGATTGCATTCAGCATAACTGCTTCGACCTCTGACGCCCTTGCTCTCAACTGCGTTGATGCTCTGAAATGAAAATAATACAGCTGAGTATTTTTGTAAATTTGCAAATGATCCAACAAAAAAATAGGTTCATACTTGTACATGGTATGATGACGATATACATTCAAGATGGTAACAGGGTAGAGAAGCAACATAGAATACGTTACATTTTCGTTTTTCCACTGTTTGTTACCCACCTCATATTTTCGGTTCATTACTTGACGTATGGAACGATTTGACTATAACTGTGTTCAATACTCTAAATATGCCGAGTTCACTCATCTTCTCTCATCTATCTCTTTCGTTGGTGGTTGTTATTGGAGATCGTCTCTATTTCCTAACGATCACAACACCGCATACGCATAGCATTTGAGAAACTGCTTATTTGTTGTGACGACAGGTCAATTCATATATCAGATTATAGGATCATACGAAGTATTCGAAGCACTCGGTTCGATGTTAGATTTCGAGTTCACCGACGAACAACCGACTGCTTTTGTCGTTTGAGGAGATACTGCACCTCAATTGTTTAGAGATTATAATTGAACGTTGTCGCCATAAAGTGGTGTAGAATCATATTTGACTGGCGATTAGGTATTTCATGATAAATCTAGCATTTCTATCACGGTCCTAGGTGGGTAAAAGTCAAGAATAGGGACCGTTGTCGCGTTATCAGCTGATATCGATAGTTCGCTCAGTCGATATGCACTATCGATATATTATACACGAAATATTTATCCCTGTCGGCCGTATTTGTTTTTATAAAAAAGGAGGAAAAATACTAAATTGAAATAAACTAAAATAAATAAATAATTAAATAATAAATAAATTGAAATAAACTTACCTCGTGCTCACTAAGCTTCACTAAGCCTCTCACTCCCACAAAAACTTTCGATTATCGATTATCGACCGTATGCGCGATATCATTGCTATCAGTTGATAACGCGACAACGGTCCCTATACTTGACTTTAGCCGAAAACTACTTTGTTCTCATCACGTGATGTATTTCTTCTGTACAGGCGAGGAAACCAAGTATTTGGACAGGATGAATTCTGGAGACGGGATTTCAGCGAGGCGCGAGGCGTAGTACCCACTTCAAAGGAGAGCCGGGATGATTAGGAAGACAAAGTTCACCCATGCTAGGGATGCAACATCGATATCGATGTTGTGAAACATCGATTTCTTAATAAAACATCGATGTTTGATTTAAACTAACGCGATATTGGTTCAACTACTACAAATTCAATCCTATGGAACCAGAGGAAGGTGATAGGATAGAATCTATATACTTTTATTCTCGTTAAATACATCTTACGGTGAAAGAAGATATACTACACACGCTTTCATAGTCAAGCGCCAAAGTAATATAGCCGAACGATAAGGCTCCTCGAGGTTACAACCTTCTCCGCTCGATGGCAGCACTCATCAGAGACATCCCTAGTTTCTACTGTATAAATATACGAGTATATAAATTTGTCTCTAAACGTGTTCTCTGAAAAATGGTTTTTCAAAATTTTTGACAATCTAGGCGTGTGGGGTATTATTTTCCACTAAACTTAGGACGCTGAATCGATTGGAATGGGTATGAGAGACTCCACATTCACTGCTTTCTCCATGCTCCTGGTCCGAGAAATAACCAATCCATGTGAATGATGTTAGTCAATTTGTTTTGACCTTCCATTTTGCATGTTGTGAGAGAACGGATTTTTATACGTGTCGGAGGTTATTTCGTGCTTATTTTATATTTTCTCCGACGTTTTGCTGGCGCCCAGGCCGGCATCATCAGGATGAGCAACTCTGACTCCCCTAATTCTAAAGAACATAGTGAGCGATTATTGGTCAGGCCGTCAAGAATAAAAGGTGGTATTAAATGGAACATTATTGAGGCATATAAACACCGAATTTAGAGTGTAAACTACGTAATTCAATTATTGTGTAAATTAATGTCGATCATCATTCAGGTCGAATCAAGAAACGGATAGCATCTCGAGCACGAAATAACGACCAAACTCAAAATAACCCATTCACCCCTGTGATAGAATTTGCAGCATTAAATGTTGGACCCTGAATCGATTGGAATGGGTCCGGGACCCGCCACACCCACTGTTTCCCCAATTTTCTCCGTGTTGAAGAAATGAATCTCCATCCGCCTGGTCCGAGGTTCAAATTAGTCTCCGTGCGCCTGGTTCGAGGAATGACCAACCCGTCTGTAAGAATTTGCAGATTTTTTTCCCCCAAAGGGCATTGTGAAATAAATGAAGTTGCCTGGGTAGAAAACACTGAACGCACTCTGTCGAGACGACCAGTATGCAATACGTAACAAAGAAGAAAAAGAAGACGAATAAGACTGTTGACTGTTTCACATGTTATAGTTTTTGGGATAAATAAAGTAACATTACAATTGAAGCAAGGTTGTGATGTGTGTTGTTTTGCATTCGGTCTATAACTTACATCGGATTTGACGACAGTAACATTCAAGAAAACCATTAATAAGATAAGAAAATATTTATTTTGTGTAATCATAATCGTCAATCGTTGATAATGACTTCAATCAAGAGCTCTGAAGGAGTAAGTTTCCTCGTGTCGCCCACCACGTTCCTACTAAGCCCAGCAGAGGTTTATCTGCTCAACATTTTAGATTGTATCCTACATAATCGTTTTGTGTTTTGCTGTTAGGATACTGAAGTGAACGTGCTCTTGGAGGACCAGAAAAAGATCAACCGTTTTGCTCGGTTACATGCTAAAAACGACGAAATCTTACAGGAAATAGGCGACATGAAGGTGGGTTTTTTCTTTATTCACGCACTTACCGATGTGTACAAGTGTGCTCGATGATAGATTTGATTCTTGATTATTCGACGAGGCCAATGCGTTTAACGTTTTGACTTACACAGTCAGTGAGGGCCGTGTGAAGGAAAGCTAATGTGTTCCCGGTAAAACTGCAGAATTAGGTGCCCCTTCGCTGTTATCACTAGATTCGATATATAGATCACTATATTCGATATATCGAAGGAAAGAACTTAGTTCCCTCGATATTTCGAATTTAGGAGTGGAGGTTACATAACCTAAAACATTTTTTCTGCAACATATTTGAACATTTTGTTGTGTATTTAACTCGGGGGCGTATTTGGAAAGAAAAAAACATCCCTGTTGTGTATTTAACTCGGGGGCGTATTTGGAAAGAAAAAAACATCCCTGTTGTGTATTTAACTCGGGGGCGTATTTGGAAAGAAAAAAACATCCCTGTTGTGTATTTAACTCGGGGGCGTATTTGGAAAGAAAAAAACATCCCTGTTGTGTGTTTAACTCGGGGGCGTATTTGGAAAGAAAAAAACATCCCTGTTGTGTATTTAACTCGGGGGCGTATTTGGAAAGAAAAAAACTAGGCGGGTGCAGAGGGAAGAAGGGGACCCAAGTGCACCAGAACGATACATTTTCAAAAATCGATATATCGAAACGTGTAGGAAGGTCATAAGTGATAACAGCGAAGGGGCACCTAATTCTGCAGTTCAACCTGTGTTCCCTCCTCTTGATCTGCTCTCTGTTTAGCTGGCTTGTTTTCTTCTACCTGGTTCTGAATGTTGCTTGATAGTTTCAGTTTCGTACAAAATGATGGTATCCACGGTAGACCAAAGAGCAAAACTGTCATTACCATTCACTACTGCAACCTTCATAGTTTGGGCAATCCTTGCAACACGTACCTTCCCCCCATAACATTCAGCATATTGTCTTCATGTGCAAGGAATATGGATTCGGGTTCGAGTTACAGTCCTGGAGCCAGCTCGAAAATCTTGTCGTACCAGTTGGATAAATTTGAACGATACAGGGCGGCAGAGTTCATCAATCTGAACTCTTAACTGCACGTCTGCCATCCTGGAGCTGGGGGGTTCAGCCACGGCAACCATATAAAGTTCCCTAAAAATCGAACAAAATGAAGTAAGTACTTGCAGAGCGCTGAACATTGTATAGGAGTTGTTACCGACTACGAAACAATAAAGAATCCACGTCTGCCAACACAAGTCCGGTGGAAAGTGCCGACAGACGGTACTTTAAAATTGATGCTTTTTAGATAACAAAATGCAACGCTATGTGGACTCCTTAAACTTGACTCAGTGAAACTGCATGGTATTCGTTGAACATACTTTGTCTGCCAATCGAAAACCGGTGGAAAGTACTGGTAGACGGTACCTGAAGATCACCATTCCAAGATAAATATCCATCCATCCTTGTATAGTAAACTACATGTTTTTAGGCCTAAGTGCTGTTTGACTGACACACTGAGTTTAGCGGCCTCATGAAGATCAAAATATCTGAAATTGTATAGTTGATGCTTTTTGGATAACAAAATGCAACTCTTTGTGGACTCCTTAAACTTCATTCGGTGAAATTACATGATTTAAGAGAGTTATGAGCCTGGTCTGCCACTCAAGGTCTGTCAGTAAGTATTGGTAGATGGTACTCAAAGATTGACACTTTTCGTTAAAATAATCAAATTTTTTGTGGGCTACATGGTACTCGTTGAACATACCTTGCCTGCCATTCAAAAACCAGTGGAAATTACTAGTAGACGGTACCTGAAGATCACCACTCCAGGTTAAATATGCATCCATCCTTTGTAAACCACATGTTTTTAGGCCTAAGTGCTGTTTGAGTGACACACTACTGAGTTTAGCGGCCTCAAGAAGATCAAAATAACTGGAATGGTTAAGGCTGAAGAAGTACTGAGTTGATATTTTAATTTCTTCAATATTGAAGTTATTTCAAAAGAATATACCTATTTTCCATTTGTAAAAATGGTTCCTTCAATACATTTTTTTATTATTATTATTTTTTTTTTATTAACGATAACTTTATTGTAATTTTATATTACATCTCAGTTCTGCGGAGGCAGGTAATAGAGGGGTTACCCCCTGGTGTCACTTGTTACGGGGGTACTATCCATCGATAGCCCCCGCGAGTTTTACATAATCATTGATAATTGCTTGAATAACATTGTAAATAGAACAGGAGTACAACAAACATTCAAAAACAAGGAATAACCAACCAAAATGCCGTATTGATTAAGATTTTAATTTTAATAGGAATAATTATAGTTACTAGGGACAAAATGAGTTGATGAATACATTGAACGAGAGTTCTTATGTAAAAATAATTATTATAGTTAATAGAACTGAAGGGATGAACAAATAGATGTGAATGAACAGATATTAATAAATAAGTCTGGGGGTCGTTTCCGCTTCAGTCGTCTTAGATGCTTTGGTGGTGGGGGATTGCTGGACAGCTGTTGCAGGAGGACGTTGTGATGGGTTGACATAAATTCGTGTAGTTGTTGGTAGTTGGATTTCACAATCTCTTTCACTTCTTGCTGTTTCTCACGTACCACGGGCTCCCCGTTATGACTCGTTATGAGTTATGAGTGCTCTGCTCTGGAAGTTTGTACGCGTTTGACCTGAGAATCAGATGCTGCCCCCCATATTTGACATCCATATAACCAAATGGGGCGTATATAGGTATATTAGCCTTTTTTCCTTTAGAGGCAATGATGAGTTTTTGTTAATAAGGAAATAAACTTGTTTCAGCCTATGTCTGGCCTTTTGTAAGATGTTGGTTATATGGCTATTCCACGTCAGCCTGGAGTCCAGATGTATACCGAGATATCGGCAGACTTGTTTTGTGGGATATTAACTTGGTTCATGGTGATCACGGGGAGAGGGAGACTTCTTTTTTATGTGAATTGTATGAGAGAGGATTTCGCTGGGTTCATTTTTGTTCTCCACTGATGACACCATGTGAAGATTTCATCTTCCAAACTTTGCAGTTCACTTATTGAATTGTGGAAGTCCCCGGTTGACAGTAGCGCCACGTCATCCGCGAACTGAGCTGTTGATACCCCATCAGACCTAGGAAGGTCGTGAGTAGAGAGGAGGTAGAAAATAGGCCCCAAGTACGCTTCCTTGAGGTACTCCTGCTCTGATTGGTCGGATTGGGGATACAGACTGGCTAACTCTCACACTGTAGGTTCTGTCACACAAGTAGGACTTGAGCAGCCTGTACATGCTGTCCGAGAGTAGCTCCTTTAGCTTGGCCACTAACCCTGGGATCCAGACCCTATCAAAAGCCTTTTCTATGTCCAGAAATAGTGCGTGACAATTCCAAGTCTTCAATACCAAGTCTTATTTATTACATGGTCCTGAGAGTTGAACAAACCTAGTCTGCCATTCGAAATCCGGTGGATAGTAAACTTAGTACTTCTTTAGCCTTTACTATTCCAGATATTTTGATCTTCATGAGGCCGCTTAACATAGTAGTGTGTCCCTTGACCAGTAGGCCAAAAAACTTGTAGTTTACAAAGGACGGATGGGTGTTTATCTTGGAATAGTGATCTTCAGGTTGTGTAAAAGCACTAATTTATTGTGGACACTTTAATTTCAAAACGAAATGCAGAAGATGGATGGGTACTTATCTTGGAATGGCGGTTTTCATGTACCGTCTGCCAGTATTTTCCACCGCTTCTTGAGTAGCCGAGCTTGTTCAACTCCGAGTAACATGTAGTTTCACGGGCTAAAGTGCCCCACCACAAAAAGTTGCATTTTCTTATCCAAAAAGCACCAATGTTCAATTCCCGTCTATCAGCACTCCACATGATTTGTGTTGGCAGACGAGGATTGGTTATTGTTTCATAGTCGGTAACAACTCCTATACAATGTTCAGCTCTCTGCAAGTACTTACTTAATTTTATTCAATTTTGGGAACTTTGTATGGTTGCCGTGGCTGAACCCCCAGCTCCAAAATGGCAAACGTGCAGTTAAGAGTTCAGATTGAGGAGCTCTGCCGAACTCTATCATTGCAATTTATCCATCCCTGTATATCCAGAACTAGCGTTGGTGCTCCAATCCGTTTCCGAAGGTTGCTGTCAAATATTGAGCACCTCTGTCACTCTCTGTGGTTGCCTGGGAACCAATTATAGCAACTTACATTTTTGCCTTATTCATGAACATGGCAGGTTTGGTCCTGATGAACTACCTGTAAGTCAGTAAATGCGCCTACGTCAGGCCGTCCATCTCGGGTTACTCGGCGACCGCTGGTCTGCCATTGTTCTCAATGCCATGCAAATGTGTGTTGGCTTGGTTGGAGGAATTGTAGAATGTACTGACAGTCAATGGTAGAGGCACGATGAAGTTCAGGATAAAGCTGACCAACGCCAACCTCTGTGGCTGACACCAAAAGAAACCGCCCACCATCCAGGCCACCTGTCTCCTTTCTGTGTTGAACCGAATGCTAAGCCATGCAGGCTACCTGTCTTCTTTCTGTGTTGAAGCAAATGCTAGGGCTCGCACAGTCCGTAGGTCTCTGCGCATTTCTCCCAGGCCCTGCTTGCCCAGGAAATGAGCAAGATGGGTTATGGTCAGCCAATTTTAGACGCAAATGCCCAATCATCCTATGCATCCACATGGCAGACCAAAAAGTCCCTCAGAGCAATCGTTTTGATATGTTCATAAAACCTTTATGTTCTTGTTTTATCGTCTCCCGCAGCCCCTGCGTCCCCAGGTGTGCCAAGTTAACGTTGCACTAATCTGCTCCACCAACCTTATAGAGCAAGAACAGGCGATTATTCATGGTTGGACGTATGATATAGACTATGCTTTGTCCTCATTCCTTACATATTATCACACTCACTGTCGTGGAGACTCCTTCACCATTTAAAAAACTATTTTTGTTACAGAATGAGCTGCAAAATCTCGATGACGCCCTCGAAGAAATGGAACTGATGGATGACGACGAAGAAGTTCCATTCGTTGTTGGAGAGTCTCACATTTTTGAAACTACCAACGCTGTAAAAGTGAGTCACATTGGTTCGTATAATCAATCAACTTTTAATTAAAAAGTACTTCCCCACATAAAAATTGCTCGGTCTTATTGTTACAGGACAATATCGCTCACATTAAAACGAAAGTTCAGGGAGCAATAGACCTCTTGCAAAAGACTATTGACGAACAAAACGCCGAAATGTTAAATTTGAAAGCCGAACTGTACGCCAAGTTTGGAAATAACATTAATTTGGAAAAAGAAGATTAGGACGTACGATTCGATCAACCTACAGATTCATTTTGGTTTCAAAATTGCTTCGTTACTTCGCGCATTGCGTCACAACATGGAGAGTAATGAAGATAAAACCTCGCTCTAACCTGTGCACTAACTCAGTTTTCATCAGCTTATAAATGTTCGTGTGAGTATATACTGATTAGTCTCGTGTACCATAAGTATTTCTAAATAGAGTAAAAAAAAAACTTTTGAGTTTTCTTGCAAATTCTATTAAATATTGTTTTACAATTAAAATGAAGACTGCAGCTCAATTTCCTATACAAATGTTTGTTTACGTTTTGGTTGGTAGACAATTTCCTAAAAATTTGACATTTCGATCAGGGGTGTGTCCCCGGCTCTAGTTGGTCCTCGAAACTTTTCAGCCCAATCGGACCAAATTTGCGGGGGAGAGAGGGGTCAAAATGTGTTTTCTTAAAATGGATTTTCGAGATATTTGGCGATATAGGCGTGTGGGTTATTATTTTCGACTAAATTTTGGACGCTGAATCGATTTGAATGAGTCTCCATGCTCCTGGTCCGAGAAACAACCAACCCCTGTGAAGGAATTTGCAGCGTTTTATACATGGCGCTCGGCTTGAGCAAGACGTTCTCCGAGCTGCATGAAGTGATTTATTGCTGCTTCACAGGACTACATGCTGCTCAATGAAGAGTGCCTCCTTTTGGTTAGAAATAGGACCCCATCTAAAGGCTGTCAGTGATAGGACAATAGGGATAGGATGGAGCGCAAGTGAATAACTTGCCAAAAACATTCCTAGTCATCAAATAGCATTGCTTTTAAATTTGAAAAGCTTTTACGTTTAACATGAACAAAAATCAGTCTGAATTCCTCTGTAAAGAAAATGTACGATGATGCCTTCTAATTATTGTTCTGAGATGTGATTCCCATCACCCTCCAGATTGGTTCCATTTATTTCGATGTTTAATGTCCTCCCTTAGATTATGTCTGGTAAATTTGCATCAATTTTTCATATTAGAGATCATGTTGCAATTTTACACTAATGATGAATAGTAAGATGGTCGTTAACATAACACTATTGGCATCACTGTTGATGATATACAAAGTGTCTTGCCAGCTGTTTCTCCCCACCCCTCCTAAAAGATCTCAAATAATATATCGGACAAACATTTTGAGAGAGGGGGACAGGGGTAAATTTCTGTATTTCAATCAATAGCTTTCCGTGATTTTTATTGCAGATTCGTATTCTAGAAGGGTAATAGTGAACTTTAAAATGTGGCACATGAACTTTTTTTTTTTTTAACGCTGATTCATGTAATGCTATCATTTTCTTGATTATATTTAATTTTTTGCAGAATAATGAGTAAATTTCGTTTATTCCGCGTGAAGAAATCACCTTTTTTTAGTGTGGGAGGTAGGGATCCGAATGTATTTTCGAGATTTTCAGGAATCATTTTCGTCTAAATTTAGGACGTTTAATCAAATAAGACGGGTCCTGGAACGATTGGCGCTCACCGAAATAGGTTATGGGTCAAAATGGGTATCTAGATACCCATTTCGATTGTGTTTTCAAGATTTCTGGTATCTAGGCGTGTGGGGTATCATTATCCGCTAAATGTTAGGCGGTGAATTGATTGGAGAGATCGACATTCTGCATGACAAGATGGGTTGATTATTCAAGGAATAACCAAACAAAACCCTGCAATATCATTCACAAGGGTTGGTTACAAGGAAAATAGTAAGTCTGGAGTGTTCTAGACTCATTCTAATCGATTCAGCTTCCAACGTTTAGTCTAAAGTACATATTTCTGAAACTCGGAAATATCAGTTGGGACCTGTGATACTTTTAAGCCTGATTAGCCCAGGGGAATGGGTGGGTTAAAATGTGTTTTTGAAAGCAGATTTTCTGGATTTTTTTGGGAACTAGGCATGTCATGTGCCGATGAATCCATTAAGATGATTCCCGGACCAATCAGTGCCCCGTGAGGGTGGGTATGGGCAAAATGGATACGTGGGGTATCATTATCCACTAAATTTTGGACGCTGATTCCAATGAAGTGGGTCCTGGAACGATTGACACCCACTAGAAGAGGTTATGGGTCAATGTGGGTATCTATCTACCTATTTTGAATGTGTTTTCGAGATTTCTGGTACCTAGGTGATATGAAGTTTCAACAAAACAAAATTTTGTTTACTCCTATTCGGATGATTTTTGAAGGGGGAGGGGGGCAACTCGTGGGACAACCTTGTGTTGTGAAAATAGAAAATGCCCTGTATAATGGAGAATTGACGGAAGAGTGAAAGTCTGGGAGGTAAACAGAATCAGATCAATATGGAGCCCATTGTTTGATATTGGCAGTGTCAACCAAAGCTTTCTAATGTCTACCGTAGTTAAAAGGCAGGAGGCAATGAGTTTGAAACTTCCCTCACTACCTGTTGACTTTCTTTGATGTAGTTCTGTCTCTCTCTCAAATTTGACCATTATCAATACATTTCTGAAATATTGGAAGTTCAACTCAATACGTAGAGACACTTGTACTTATTTGAGAAAATCAACGATGACAGGTCAGCAAATGTCTACTCAAGAATGCTTATCACTCTAGCGCAGTTCAAATTGGAAGCAGTATCGAATTTTGAACAGTCGTTTCGCCATCTTCGAAACCCGTTTTGGTGTCCTCTTTGGATCTGCGTGACGCAACAGGGGCGGTTGAACCGATATGAAGACGTGAGAAGCATTCGTTTCACCCATAAAAATACAACTCACACTGAATGAATTCTTCACTCTGTACACGGAAGTTACTCAGTCACCCGAATTGATTCGTAAGTCGTGATATTGCAAAGTGGCTCGCCCTGGAGGCATTTTCGAAACGAATTCATAAGTAGAGCTTCTTCGTGTTCTGTCTGTGAATGTAGGTACCAACTCGCAACTGTGCGCATAATTTATCATTGCCTTGATGTTGAAATATATATTAGAATCGTGGCTCGACTGACGTTGCTACTTCTGGTTTTGGAATTTATATTTACCAGTTTCCCGCTCTAGTTGATGCTCAAAAAATTTCAGCCCGATCGGACCTAATTTGATGATGGGAGGAGGAGGGAGGAGTTAGGGATTAAAATGTGTTTTTGGAAAAATGAATTTTCGAGATTTTTGATCATCATAGAGTGTGGGGTATCATTTTCCACTAAATTTTGGACGCTGAATCCAATGAGATGAGTCCAGGGACGATTGATGTCTACCGGAAGAGGTCATGGGTCAAAATGAGCATCAATCCACCCATTTCGAATGTGGGTTTTTGAGATTTGTTGTACCTAGGCTTGTGGGGTATCCTTTTCGACTAAATTTTGGACGCTGAATTGATTGGAATGAGTCTCCATGCTCCTGGTCCGAGGATTTTATTGCTGATTCAGGTACTACCCATGATTTCATGATAATTAGATCCCTGAACCAATTTTATGATTGCGCGTGACCGGTTCAGCTAGCAAACGAGGTTGCGCTGCCTTAAAATGGTCAAACAGTAGATGATGGTGAATTTTAAAGAATACGAATTTTGATTGGTTTTTAATGCTAATTCACGATTCTCATCATCATTTATTGGTTTATTTGCAACCATAGTCAAATCAGCCATGTTGTTATTCCAAAAGTTTATCCCCCAAAATTCCCGCTTTTACCCGCCTTCCTGGACGAAGGTTCCCTATTTTAACTCATAAGCGTCTGGCAACACTGATATTCAGCGTCACGTCAGCATTCAGCTCCATGATCTCCCTCACAGTGTCGGCTCTTCTTCAGATTGGGGTTCTGTTCGTCAGGATTCTCCAACAACCAGAAGAACTGTAGCCTAATCGAAGGGTCATGCACTGACGGGCTTTCCCCTAATTCGCTTTTACTCAGCGCGAGGCTCGTCAATGAGGTTTTTCCTCCTTTCTCGCGGTTGGAAAAAAGAAGCGCCTTCTGAAGACGTCGAAGAGGGTGTAGGGGTTTCTCTTATTGTATTTCTGATGGTAATAGCGGACGCAGTTGAGAAAATCCTTCGGCCGATGAGCATTTGTAGGACAAATGCTCACTTTCGGGTTGCAATGTGCGTGGGATGCAGTTGGATGGTCAATTCTCCCAGGTCCGGGCACTAAAGAGCAGGAGTAATACCATTCTATCAACAACGGCCCACCGTGACTGAAACCTCGGTCTTAATATTCAATATTTGGTTTGGTCATATTCTTTTCCTACTATATACCTATAAATGGTTTGATGAATCTTGGAATTAATGGAGAATTATTTGGCTTTGCGGATGACACGCTATTATTTGTTGTTATGATCAGATCAATTCCATAAATATAAACCTATTTAAAATCAAGTGTTGGTTTGATATTACCAAGTAATGCCTAAACGTTGACAAGACAGCGGTGCATAATTTCTTCAAGGGTAATTTCATTTGAAGCACTTGCCTGGTCGGTGGGGATGTCTGTAACTGTTCCTTTGCCTTATTTGACCACAAGGGGTAACAATTGATGATCATCTGAGCTACAAGAAGCATATTGAGTGTCTTGTATAAAGGCTGCGCAAATGGTTTTATGTTTTGGTCGGTTATTCCTTGAATAATCAACCTATGTTTGCATGAAAAAAAATCTGCAAATTCTTACACACGGGTTGGTTATTCCTCGAATGGGGGAAACAGTGGGTGTGGCGGGTCCCAGACCCATTCCAATCGATTCAGGGTCCAAAATTTAGTGGAATATGATACCACACACGCCTAGGCACCAGAAATCCTGACACATACAAAATGGGTGGATACATACCCATTTTGACTCATAACTTCTTCCGGTGGGTGCCAATCGTTCTAGGACACACATCATTGAATTCAGCGTCCAAAATTTAGTGGAAAATGATACCTCACGCGCCTAGGTACCAGAAATCCCGAAAACACATATTCAAAATAGGTAATAGGTACCCAATTTGACCCATTACTTCTTCCAGTGGGTGCCAATCGTTCTGGGACCCGTTTCATTGGATTCAGCGTCCAAAATTTAATGGAAAATGACACCCTACTCGCCTAGATCGCCCAAAATCTCGAAAATCCATTTTTCAAAAAAACATTTTGACCCCTACTCCCCCCCCCCCCCCCCCCAAAGTTTGGTCCGATCCGGCTGAAAAGTTTTGAGGATCCGTCTCGACCGGGAACAGACCCCTGACCCAAATTTCAGATTTTTAGAAAATTTTCTACTACCAAAAACGGCGTGGACAATGGACGGCGTATGGCGGACGGACATTGACCTTTTTTGATCAGGACATCATGAAACGTCCAGAAAAAAATTTTGAGCCGAATCGGAGAGGTTGACCATTATTATGAAAACATAGGTTGATTATTCAAGGAATAACCAACCAAAACGCCGCAAACTCATTCACAGGGGTTCGTTAATTTTTCATGGAGACTGATTTCAATCGATTCAGCGCCCAAAATTTAGTGGAAAATGATACCCCACAGGCCCAGGTACCGGAAATCTCGAAAACGCATATTCAAAATGGGTAATATATACCCAATTTGACCCATAACTTCTTCCAGAGGGTGCCAATCGTTCCGGGACCCACTTCATTGAAATTAGCGTCCAAGATTTAGCGGAAAATGATACCCCACACGCCTAGGTTCCAGAAATCTCAAAAACACATATTCAAAATGGGTAATATATACCCAATTTGACCCATAACTTCTTCCAGAGGGTGCCGATCGTTTTGGGACCCATTTCATTGGATTCAACGTCCAAAATATAGTGGATAATACGATACCCCACACGCCAATAATAAAAAAACGCATTTTGACCCTTACCCCACCCAATTTGGTCCAATCGGGCTGAAAATGTTCGACCGTACCCGTCCGCCGTCCGCGCTGTTTTAGTAGGAAGTTTTCTAAAAATCTGAAATTTGGGTCAGGGGTCTGTTCCCGGCCTAGGACGGTCCTTTTCAAACTTCTCAGCCCGATTGGACCAAATTTGGGCGGGGTAGGAGTCAAAATGTGTTTTTGGAAAAATCGATTTTCGAGATTTTGGGCGATCTAGGCGAGTGGGGTACTATTTTCCACTAAATTTTGGACGCTGAATCCAATAAAATGGGCCCCAAACGATTAGAAGTTATGGATCAAATTGGGTCTATATTACCCATTTTTGAATATGATTGTGTTTTCGGAATATCTGGTACCTAGGAGTGTGGGGTATAATTTTCCACTAAATCTTGGACGCTGAATCCAATGAAGTGGGACCCAGAACGATTGGCACCCACTGGAAGAAGTTATGTGTCAAATTGGGAATTTATTAGCCATTTTGAATATTTGTTTTGGGATTTCTGGTACCTAGGCGTGTGGGGTATAGTTGTCCACTGAATTTTGGACGATGAATCCACTGGAAGAAGTTATGTGTCAAGTTGGGAATTTATTAGCCATTTTGAATATTTGTTTTCAAGATTTCTGGTACCTAGGCGTGTAGGGTATCATTTTCCACTATGTTTTGGACGGTGAATCGATTGGAATTGGTCCGGGACCCGCCACACCCACTGTTTTCATTTTCCCCTTGTTGAAGAAATGAGTCTCCATGCCCCTTGTCCGAAGAATAACAACCCCTGCGAAAGAATTTGCGTTTTTATGATATGAAATTCAAAGAAAAGATAAAAGTGAATATATCTAAAAAAAATACCTATTCTACCGTGTACTTATAACCACGAATCTAACAACACCTCGCACGAACTCGCTATTCGCGTATATTTTATGACAGGTCATTTGCATTCGATGTAAGTACAGCAACGGGATAACACACCATCGGTTCGTTCGGAAGGGAAACGAGTGAAAGCTGGCCACGGAGGAAGCTGGTGAAGTGCTCCTGGAAATGTCAGCCACGATATTGAACCCTGAAGAACATCGACCATGTCTTCGAGGCTCATCTTCCGTTGAGTAACTTCACATGCTATAACCTGCAGCTGTGCAACAGGCGATAACGTTTGAAATAATTACATCCAGCATTTACATAAGCATTTAATGGAAAACGCATCCGCAGTTTAATTTTATAACGATTTAATTTAGTTTGCGCTGGCTTCTTTCATGAGAGATGGTCCGTTGCGTTGAGCTTTGAAATGAGGATAATTGGATTTAATTACACATTGGATTTTAGGGTGACAGGATAACTTTCCGATCGACATGTACGACCTAGAGCCATTGCACAGATGAAATAACTGATTTTTGCAAAAATTAAAATGAGTTCATATAACTTCACTATTTGCCGTGCATCTAGTTAGAGCACTTTTTGAAATGCAAATAGCTTAATAGCTTCAATTGATAGCCCTTAATATAATATGTAAAAATAAAAATAAAACGCTGAAAAGTTAGGCGTAATTTGTCATTGTTTAGGCAAAAAGTGATTCTTTAGGGCCCGAGAAGAAGATTCTACGTTTTAAGTTCCTGGCAATCTTTTTGTGGTCGAACTGACTCCAGTTCGACGGGGGTTGGTTATTCCTCGGACCAAGAGCATGAGGACTCATTCCAATCGATTCAGCGTCCAAAAATTGGTGGAAAACTATACTCCGCCCGCCTGGGTACCAGAAATCTCGAAACATACATTCAGAATGGTTAGGTAGATACCCATTATGTCCCATAACTTCTTCCGGTGGACGCCAATCGTTCCGGGATCCGTCTCATTGGAATCACGGTCCAAAATTTAGTGGAAAATGATACCCCACACGCCTATATACCAGAAATCTCGAAAACCCACTATACAAAATGGGTAAATAGATAGCCATTTTGACCCATAACCTCTTCCGGTGGGCGCCAATCGTCCCGGGACCCGTCTAATTGGATTCAGCGTCCAAAGTTTAGTTGAAAATGTTACCCCACATGGCCAGATCGCCGAAAATCTTGAAAATCCATTTTTCGAAATACACATTTTGACCCTTACTTCCCCCAAATTCGGTCCGATCGGACCGAAACGTTTTGAGGACCAACTTGAGCTGGAAACGGGTCCCTGACCAGATCATTTTCTGCTACCAATGTTGGCGTGGACGGACATTTGACTTTCTTTATCCAGACACCTTAAATCGCCCAGAAAAAGAAATTTTTGGGCCGAATCGGAGAGATTAACTTTTTGCATGAAACATAGGTTGATGGTCGAGGAATAACCAACCAAAATCGAGGGCGTTGGAAGTCAGGAGCTCCACTAAAACCCACCTATTTTTCTCTGTAATGAATGAAACTGAATTCTGATGTGTTCAAAGCATATATTGTTCACCCCAAAGATGTCATTTAACTACGCTTACGTAGGTACCCGATTAAAGAATAAATTATAAATATGTAGTGAACAATGGGAGGTAAATGGATGCGCATGCCCAGAAAGATCGTACGGTTCACATAAGAGGTTGATTAGATTAGAGAAAACATCCAATGAGAGAAATGCTCCCGAAGACGCGATGTTCATCGAACCAAAGGGTATTAAAACGTTGAGAAATTCCCACGAATTATTTCCGCGGTTCATCAACAGCTTGGCCAGGATAACTCAGGAAGAGCAGTCTATTTTTGGATGATCCTTACACAACGCCTCCAGCATCTTTGCCACCAGAAGCCTAATAGTTCAACAGGTGGTGATAAAAACTCGGAAATGCGTTTCAAATGGTTACGTCGTCTCATTTCAGCGCCTTCTTTTCCACGGTTGCTGTGATGAAGAGATTAACAGGCTAACGAGCTGCCCCCAACGAACAAACTGTAGCACCTCTAAGATATCCTCTTGTCTCAGGTGCTAGCGATATTTGGTTTTGGTGAGATTGGCATGGTGGAATTAAAAATAACAATAGGTTGCCCAACATATATAAAAATAAAATTCTTTAAAAATTCAAAAATAAAGATTTTTGAAACCTTGAAAATTGTTTCAAACTAGCAATAATTATTCCTTACACAATCAACCCATATTTTTATGGCAGAGGTCAACCTCTCCGATTGAATGCGTATCAAGATATGTAAATCAAAACGCTGCATATTCTTTCATAAGGGTTGGTTATTCCTCGGACCAGGAACATGGGGACTCATTCCAACGGACTCAAGCGTCCAAAGTTTAGTGGAAAATGATACCCGTTATGACCCATAACCTCTTCCGGTGGACACCAATCGTCCCTGGACACATCTCATTGGATTCAGCGTCCAAAATTTAGTGGAAAATTATACCCCACAAACCTAGGTACAAGAAATCTCGAAACCCCACATTTGAAATAGGCAGATAGTTACCCATTTTGACCCATAACCTCTTACAGTGGGGGCCAATCTTTCTGGGACCCGTCGAAATGGATTCAGCACCCAAAAGATACTCGGAAATGATACCCACACGCCTATATCGCCAAAAACCTCGGACCCCCGAGAGATCAATGGATCTGACTGGCTTTGCCGATATACAACCTGATGGTTTATATTTATTAAAACCGAAGCAATGCCTAAATGCAACATATGAGGTTTTGTCAAATGCCTGTTTTTGTCTTAACCTCTTCTCAAAATACAAATGAAGTGAGCATGGTTTCAACAATGTTCATGGCCCCCTAAAGGAGGGAGTGGGGACAGAAGGCAAGTTCCAAGAAGGAAACATATCTCATTTTCTCCCCACCATATAAGTCCTTCTGATAACTGATATTATTTCTGTGAGAATTTCTCCCCTCTGCAACCCTCAACTAGTTTACAGGCAGGATGGATGAGTACAGACAAAAGGCATATTCTAGGAACAAAACCTGTGAACAAGTGAAGGTGACAGATCACATTTTCTCCACACAATATGAGTCCTTCTGAGAACTGATATTATTTCTGTGAGAATTTATCTCCTCCACAACCCACAACAAGGATATAGGGAGGATGGAACAGTGTGGACAAAAAGCAAGTTCCAAGAAGGAAACATGAGACCAGGTGAAGATGATAGGTCTCAGCCTCTACACACAATATGAGCCCATCTGGGAACTGATATCATTTTGTGAGAATTTCTCCCCTCTACAACCCACAAGAGTGAGGTATGGGACATGTGTACAGCTTTTACAATTACAACTTCAGTAGTTCAGTTCAGTCTTCTTCCTCCTCCTATCCGCTGTAGGTGATGTGTCTTGCTAGCACCCCACAATCAACTTAATTTCCCCATATTTCTCTGTCTTCTTTCACGATCAATTGGCAAATTTTAGTGTATTTTTCGGAAAATGGATTTTCGAGATTTTTGGCGATCTGGGCGAGGGGGGTATCATTTTCCACTAAATTTTGGACCCTGAATCGATTGGAATGGGACCCGCCACACCCACTGTTTCTTCATTTTGAAGAAATGAATCTCCATGAGCCTGGTCTGAGGTTTAAGTTAGTCTTCATGCACCTGGTCCGAGGAATAAGCAACCCGTATGTATGAATTTGCAGCAATTTTTTTTTCCTCCCTCCCTGCCGCTTGAAACCTCCTGTCAACTTTGTCTGTCACATCTCTAGAAGCTGCAGATTAGGAAATAGGCCTGCAACGGATAAGTTGACTGCGAGCCGCCACTTAGAGCCCTTTCAAGCGTGAACTTCTGTATCAGGGTTCGGCGTTAGGTCACCAATCCTCGCTTTCTCTTGCCAAGCTGTCTCTCAGTTGAAATCTCCTGCATCGCCCCCGACTGATCTGCAGCGACCTCTGCACTGTGTCTAGCCTAATAGAGGAGATGATGAGGAATGAAGAGAATAATCTGATCGCTCGTGAGAAATTTTATTTCGCGACCCCGAACAATCATCAATTACTACGCACTGCTATATAATGCAGAAAGTAAATAACATGGCGGCACATGGAGCTGTGAAAACACTTGAGCTGGTCGTTTTTGGACACAAGTTTTAAACTAAACTCCAATGCTCAGGTTTTAAATTTGAAAAAAAAAAAAAACAAGAGGGGTTCTAGGGTCTTATCGGAATGATAGCAAGGGTTCGAGAAAACTGAGCAGTTAGGCTAGGCAATCATGCACAACACTTACGTCACAAGCGTAGTATAGCTAATTGCCTGTCTCAACACCCTAATATGCTAGTAGAAGCAGCATTAGTCACAGCCATAAATTGAAATGAATGAAAATAACTAATCCTGAACTTACCTACTACTTTCATGTATCCAGGGTTGGGCAATAGATATGAAACGGTTTTTAAAGGCATCAGAAGGAAAACTATTTAACAAAGGAAAATGGACCGTAGTTCATTTGAATTAGTAGGTAATCCCGTTTTTCGTATCTAGTTTCAAAAATTACATCACTAGGTTGGCGGCCTTCAGCAGCAATACACTGATGGAGGCGATTTCGGGAACTTACCGACGAGGTTCATCTTTCTGGTACCACAAACAAACGGAATTTCCACTACTGGGCAGCTAAAAACCCAAGACAAGTCCAATAGAGACCTCAGCATCCTGCTAAAGTGACAGTGTGGCGTCCTATTCCAAATTCGGTATCATTGAGCCTTAATTTCTCGAAGAGGGCACCGAACTGCAACTGTGAATGCAGCAACCTATGTTTCAATGCTGAATACTCTTTTTGAACCCTAATTGGAAAGACTAAGTGAGGAGACCTAATTTTATAGACGCCTGGTTTCAACAGATCGTGTTTCATTAGACAAAATGAGGCAAATATTCCCAAATGGTCTCACTCTCACTCTCTACGGGGTGGCCAGCGCACTCACCCCTTTTTGAGCATGACTTTTTCCTGGAGGGCTACCTAAAGGAAAATGTTTTTTCAACATAACCACATAAACATCCATCACACTCTGGATAAGCAAGATCGATTTAGGATCCGAAATCTAGTGGGAAATGATACCCCACACGCCTAGATACCAGAAATCTCGAAAATACACGTTCTAAATAGGTAGATGGGTACCCATTTTGGCCCATAACCTCATCCAGATGACGCCAATCGTTCCGGGACCCATCTCATTGGATTCAACGTCCAAAATTTACTGGAAAATGATACTTCACATGCCTAGATTGCCGAAAATCTCGATAATTCATTTTTTGAAAACTCAATATCACATCGGAGAGATTAACTTTTTGCATGAAGCTATAGGTTAATTATTCAAGGAATAACACACCAAAACTCAACAAAATTGTATACAATATTCAAATATTTCTACTTTTCAAGGCAAAATAATAAGTTTTATCTCGAACGAAAGACAATTTTGCATTCGGTGTTTTAATTGTGTATTCTGCCTCTGTTATTTTTCTTTAGTCTTGAAATATTCTTGGAAATTGCTTCTTTCCTCATGCTCGTGGATCAATGATGGCAGACACTCGTCCACGATCCGATGATGAAGCGAATATAGACCAGACAATCTCCCCTTTCACCCAGCGAGTGGTACGGCGGTTTTCTCCCGAGCGACCGTTTAATCTTTGGCGATTAACCCACAGCATAGTTTTCTTTGAATAGGAATAGTGGCGAGATGGAGGCGACCAACGCTTTCTAAGTTAGTCAGTGCGTTACGAGTGCTGACCGCAATGTTGCTTGTGTGGTGATCGTCGAGGGGCCCAAACCCAGCAGATTGCTGCCTTGCTTTGGTTGGTTATTCCTTGAATAATCATCCTATGTTTTATGCACAAAGTCAATCTCTCCGATTCGGCCCAAAATTTTTTTCTGGACGTTTCAAGGTGGCTAGATCAAAATATGCATTAATGTCCGTCCACGACTGTTTTGGTAGTAGAAAAACCAGGGTAAATCATGACATCAATGCACGCACCCCCGAACAATCGATATATTGCTCAATTGCCATGCCTCCTTGATAAGAAATTCCCGCAATTTTATTGATATACGCGTTGTTCCATGAACTCGTATCATCAAAAATAAAAAAGCGAAACAAAATCTTCAATACAAAATGCTTTAAAGGAGTTGAAGATTAAATTGAAAAAAACCTTCATTAGTATTGGATCGAATGAATAATGAATCAACTAGGCAGCTTAGAATGAATGAGCAAATTTCAATCAGTCGGTTCCGTCAAACAGAGAAATAATAATATTTATCGATGAGAGCGGATGCAATTTACACATGAGACGATCCCAAGCTCGCTGCTCGCTCCAGAGCAGGTAGTAGAGCAGTAGTTACTGTCCCTACCATTCGAGGACGAAACACATCGCTTATTTTAGCACTTAACAGCCAAGGAATTGTTCATTTCAAGATCATCACTACAACTGCCGAACTATTTTGTGAGTTCCTGAGGGGATTGGAATGTAAGCTTCTGAGTCCGTCGCGGGTGTCTTATTGATTATGGACAATGCTCAAATACCCCAATCTACTTTAGTGAGAGATTTAATATCTTCTTCTCCAATGGACTTCAAATTCTTGCCTGCATATTCTCCTCGGCTAAACACTGTGGAACAGGCGTTCTCAAAAATAAAGACGTAAGCAAGAGAGTTCTTAAGCTGCCAAAGTGAGCACCAGCTTCCAGAAGTTATTCAACAAAGGTTGCTATAAATCCGTGATACAAACAATCGATATATCTGCTACCCGAGATCAAGCAGTACTTTCGGTCTTGTTCATTTTACAACGAAGGTATTTAATTTAGTAATGCCTTCGTCTTTCATTGAAACCGGTAGAATAAGGACTGTGGACTGCAGTGAAGATGAGATTAATATTTTCTCTTTTGAGGTAGTTCTCGAATTCCACTTCTAATTATTTCTTGGTATTATACGGTATTATATCTCGTATATATATGATATATAGTATTAACATTGTGAATCCCTTCACCCATGCTTAAAAGCAAGATGACGCCTAGTAAGACCGCTTTCTTGCAATCGCGTTGCAGCATCGTTATGTCATTTAGCAAGGATTCTTGTGTTCTTCAAATAAATAAAATATTATTTTTTGCCCGTGACAGAAAAAGACGAGTCGCTCCCATTATTTTGTACCTTGATTTCGCTATGCTCGAAGCGAGGTATTTACGATGTAGGTAAACACAGGAGAAAGACAGGAAGGCCTTGGGGATTCATTTTCCACTAAATGAGGATGAATGCTCAAAGTAGACCAACCTTTTTTCAGCAATCAGTCGACTCATTTTCGAAATGAAAAATACACTGCGTTCATGAGATTCCTTCTTAAGAGGCTTTCACGGCAAAAGCATACATTTGAACTTCTTACGTAGTTAATATAAAATGTTGAAATAGAGTTTTTGAGTGATGGACCAGATGTTAATGAAGAAAATTACTTTTTTGATTAGGAACTTCAATGTGTTAAAGTTTAAAAAATGTTGATTTGAAGGAAAGAAAATTAAAATTATTATATTATTATATGGGGAAAAAAGTTTTTAATCAGCGAAGACGAATGAAAAACGCTGCAAATTCTTTCAGGGCTCACTCTAATCGATTCAGCATAAAATGATACCCACACTCCTCGATACCCGAAAAAAGAGTTTTAAGAAACACATTTTTGTTTTTATGCAGAAAATCAACCCCCCGATTTTTTTTTCTGGACATTTCAAGGTGTTTACATCGAAATTAGCAAATGTCCATCCGCCGTCCACCCCGACTTTGGTAGTAGAAAATTTTCTAAAAATCTGAAATTAGGTCAGTGACCCGTTTCTGGCTCTAGTTAGTCCTCGAAACTTTTCAACCCGTCGGATCAAATTTGGGTGAGGTAGTGGTCAAAATATTTATTTCGAAAAATGGATTTTTGAGATTTTTTGCAATCTAGGTGTGTGGGGTATCATTTTCCACTAAATTCTGGACGCTGAATCCAATGCAAAGGGTCCCAGAACGATTGGCACCCACTGGAAGAGGTAATGGGTCATAATGGGTATCTATTACCCATTTTGCATATATGCTTTCAAGATTTCTGGTACCTAGCCGTGAGGGGTATCATTTTCCACTAAATTTCGGACCCTGAATCGATTGGGATGGATCCGGGACCCGCTACACCAACTGCTTCCCCCATTTTTCCCATGTTGATGAAATTAATCTCCATGCGCCTAGGGAGCGATAATTGAGCTATGAAAGCCCTACGTATTATCGGAATAAGTGTATACTTGATAATTCAAAACAAGAAGCTGATTTAATTAAGCCATGCGAATGGTCCGAGGTTTAAATTAGTCTCCATGTGCCTGGTTCGAGGAATAACCAACCCGAGTGTAAGAATTTGCAGCATTTTTGGAAACTAAGCATGTGGGAGTATCATTTGGCAACGCTGTACCCATTGAGACGGGTCTCGGACCGATTGGTGCCCAGTGGAGGTGGGTATGGTTCAAAACGGGGTACCCACCAACCTTCTTATTTCAAAACTAAGGGTTTTTTTTTTTGGGCGGGTACATAGTCGTGTAGGGCATCATCCTCCACTAAATTTCGGACGCTGATGCGATTGGAATGAATCCTGAATACTCATGGCCTTTGCTTTACTCTTGCTCCGACTTATAATAAACCATTATTGAAAATTCTGAAAATATTGAAAATCGTGTGAAAATATTGCCTCTGTCCGTCATTCTGGATTAAATTTCAGTGTCCCCAATTGAGCTATCATTTCTGAAACGTTGAAAATTGAATTTTCGGCCATTTAGTCCATTGCGTATCACATTTCTAAGGTTTATGGTGGATGATTCTTGAGGTTGGTAAATCATGGAGGGTGTGCAATGGTACGTCCTTGTTGATGGTCTGTTTTGATTGTTTTTTGCTGAGAGATCGAACTGCTCCTGTACTCTGGTCAAATATTGAATCGGCAAGCGAATTCTACACCGTTTTTACTCACATAATCTTTGAGTGCCCAGTACTCACATGCCGCAGATACCCCCCTTTGGGACATAAACCCCAATGAGAACCGTACCCTGCAATTAGTTAGTCCACAACCTAACAACCCTCATCAGGGTACTAGGGCTGTTTATGGACTAAAAGAATGGGACACCTAAGAGAAGCACAACAAGCCACCAGGCATCCGCGCTTGGGGCCCCCCATAACCCCTTGTCTAGGTGTCTTTTACCATCTACCATCTACACCGTTTTACCTTTGAGGTTGGGCATTGTTTTACTCGTGAAGTTTCTTAGACTCCTCGTAAGTGCCGAATGTAGGCCACCACGTGAGGGCATCGATGCAGTTGGTGGCATCTCACAAAGTAGTTTTCACCTTCGAGGCCTCCCATCGCTCTCCCTCCTCGGCCCAGGACGTCCCCAGGTCTGCACTGACGTTATCCGGACGATGGCCGAAAGTATGGAGGGGAGCAGTCTGACTTCACCGCAATCCCATCTGAGTGAAGGCAGACTCAGTTAGGCCGCCTCCTGAGTTTCACGTCAGGACGCCGGTTCAAATAACACAACTTCCAAGTTCTCCTGAACTTATTTCCATTGGGGTTTGAAAAAAAAAAAAACCAGTTTTAGTTTTCACTTTGATTGTTGGTCATTCTCGACTCAGCTAAGCTATGGATAAGCAACAAGAGGCGCAAGCTGACTCCATCTCAGCTGTTGGAGTTCAAATCAAACCCGACTACCCGCCTTCCGAAGTGTACGGTTCTGAGCCACCCCCGGTGAGTTGTTTCAAATTTATCTTAATTTTTTCAAATCACTTTTCGTGTACCTCTTACTCATTATTTTAATTCTAACATTGAGTTCGTTCTATGAAATTTAATTTAACAAAAAAATTAGAGCCGGAAAGAGCCCTTTACCGTAATTTTGACTTTTCAGAAAAATTTCTAGAACAAAATACGACGCAGACTCCGAGCCAAGGGGCAGTTCGGTTTTAAGATCTAAACTAAATTAAACGCAAACTGTACGGGTTTTGGTGCCAATCGAGCAGGTTGACCTCTGACATGAGCACATGAAAATAATCAATAAATGATTTCTTGGTTGTAGAAATTTGTTTAAAAGTTTGAAATTTCGGTCAGAGACCCTTTTTTGGCCCTAGTTGATCCTCGAAACGTTTTAGCCCAATCGGAGCAAAAAATGAGGTAAAAATGTCTTTTTGAAACTCGATTTTTGAAATTGTTTGAAATGTAGACTTGTGGGGTATCATTTTCCACCAAAATTTCGGACGCTGAATCCGCTGTGATGGGTCCTGGATTGATAAGTGCCCGCCGGAAGAGGCCAGGGGTCAAAATGGGTACATACTCATGTGTTTAGGTACCTAGGCGTGTGGGGTATTATTTTCCACCGTTTTCATGACTAGGCTTGTAGGGTACCATTTTCCACTGAATTTTAGACGCCGAATCTATAAATGAAATCCAACATCGGTTGCCACACTTCACAGGAGGTCACGTACGAGTCAAGAAGGGTGTTTTGAAAATAAGTGGACCTTTCTGGGAATGGTGTTGTTCAATTTTTTATCAATTCAGAACTCAGGAGATCTCGAAAATAGGCTTCCCCTCATGCATAATTTTAGTGGAACAATTTGCTGAGTGTTTTGAAATACACTAGTTGAATGTTAACCACCACGTCACTACGAATTTAGTAGGTAAAGAAAACGATTCAATGGACATCTATTATTGATTCGATTAACACCGATTCGGGTGGTATTCAAGGAATAACCAACCTATGTTTTCATGCAAAAATACTTTGGTAGTAGAACATTTTCTAAAAATCTGAAATTTTGGCGTTCATGGCTCTAGTCGGTCCTCAAAACTTTTCAATTCGATCGGACCAAATTCGGGTGGAGTAGGGGTCAAAATGTGTAATTCAAAAAATGGATTTTTGAGATTTTTTGCAATCTAGGCGTATGGAGTATCATTTTCCACTAAACTCTGGACGCTGAATCCAATGAATAGGGCCCCAGAACGATTGGCACCCACTGGAAGAGGGTATGGGTCAAAATGGGTATCTATCAACCAATTTGGAATATGTGTTTTCGAGATTTCTGTTACCTTGGCGTGTGGGGTATCATTCTCCACTAAATTTTGGACCTTGGATCGATTGGGATGGATCCGGGACCCGCTACACCAACTGCTTCCCCCATTTTTCCCATGTTGATGAAATTAATCTCCATGCGCCTAGGGAGCGATAATTGAGCTATGAAAGCCCTACGTATTATCGGAATAAGTTTATACTTGATAATTCAAAACAAGAAGCTGATTTAATTAAGCAATTGACGCTGATTTATTTAGGTATTATAATAATTGTCACGTAATAAGCACGTTATGTTGAAAAATATTTTCACCTGGGATTCTTTTTATTCAAAATTTAAATAACAATAAGTTAGGTCATCTTAATTTTTACCAGTTGTCAATCCTTGATTTGATTTTGTAACGACTCGAATACACTTAGAGAGAAAAATGGGCAGACTTGAATAAATGAGTTCTATGAACATTTGCCAACTGGGAGCGGACGGGTTCCTTTGAGAAAAGTGGCAGATAGTGACGGACACATGAGCACCCGGAATGGAAACTACTCACATCCACCGTACTGTTTACGACGCGTGAAGTGTTTCTGACTTCCCGACTCAATTTTTCTTATTACGGTCCCCTAAGCAGCTTAACGGTCCAACAGGAGGAGAAAGGAAGGCCGGTCGAAGGATCGTGTGAGCGAGAAAATGTCCTATTATTGCAGAGGAAATTGGCCAGGTTAATGAGCCGACCGAACTTTTAGGTATCGTATGAGCTGCCACGTTTACAAATAAAATAATAAAACGCAATTGTCATCAGGGGGGCCGTTTAGGACCGTTGTGCAGTTTTAAAAGTTTCTCGATTCGCTGAGGGTGCAGTCACTTGGGATTGTAACGCCACTGCCAAGGGAAAACGCTTGTCACCTTCTCACACAAACCAGGAAGAAGAAAGAAAATTTCAAATGGGTTCAGCATCAGGGAATTCGTGTGTCTTCTTTGGGGTTTCCCCACCAGTTTTAGGAAAAACGCTGCAAATATATTCACAGGGGTTGGTTATTACTCTGAACTCATTCCAATCGATTCAGGGTCCATAATTTAGTGGAAAATGATACCCCACAAGCCTAGGTACCTACCAGAAATATCGAAAACACACATTCTAAATGAGTAAATAGGCACCCATTTTGACCCATGGTCTCATCGAGAGGGTACCATCCCGAGAGGGGATCCGTCTTTTCATGGATTCAGTGTCCAAAAGTTAGTGGAAAATCATACCCCACACGTCTAGGTACCAGAAATCTCGAAGACACATATTCAAAGTGGGTACATAATATATTCCCATTTTGACCCATAACCTCTTTCGGTGGGCGCCAATCGTTCCGGGACCCGTCTCATTGGATTCAGCGTGCCAAATTTATTCAAAAAAGGAACCCCACAAGCCTAGATCGTCAAAAATCTCAAAAATCCATTGTTCGAAATATTTATTTTGACCCCCATCTCCCCCAGATATTATCTGGTCCGGCTGAAACGTTTTGAGGACCAACTAGAGCTGGAAACGGATCTCTGACAAAAATTTTAGATTTTTAGATGATATTGTCAACTACCAGACGGCGGACGGATATTTGCCTATTTTGATCTAGTCACCTTGAAAAGCCCAGAAAAAAGTTTTGATTTTCTGTATGAAAACATAGGTTGATTATTCAAGGAATAACCAACCAAAAGTGACACAAATTTTATGAATGAATTCGTGATCGTGTTACTGCCTTGTAATGACAAAAGTCGATTGTTCATCTATTTTTTTGTTTCGTCCAATTTCTTTACGGTGGACGCGGGTCCTGTTGTGGAACGAAACAGATCAGCTTTTTTACGATACGCTCCCTTTGATGCGGTTCCCCCATTACACAACTTCTTCTATAACTATTCGTCGATAACAAGGAATAAATCTGAGCATCAAGGATCCCTATGTTGAATCCTCATTCACTTTCAGCGAATTATTCCTCTCATTCACTTTCAGCGAATGATTCCTTACCTAACCTATAGTGTCTATTTTGAGTCTCCTTGATGATGAGAACTCGTTCTTCAAATGTTAGTAAAGGAGCATTGTGGACGAGGAAAAGGTGAATGAACATTCCAAGCAAGTGGGATGGTATACGGATTTATTTAACTGCTGCCGAAAAGATGGTGCAAAATATACTGCCTACACCGTGCGAGTTATGGAAAAGAGGATACTCGCCCTGCATTACCATCTAGTGCAAAAACTGACCACGCGCTGCTTCAGCAGCAAACCGAATTTTGTTGATGCGTGAAATCCCAGCATTTCAGCCCAACTTCAACAGCTGATCCATGTTGGTACCAAGTTGCCCCTAAACAAAGCCCAACCTTACTTGCTTGGGACTAAAATTGTGACCGTCTAAGGGAAAAGGGACGTTATCTTACTTGGGTAAAATGTTCAGAAAATCGATCTTCGTGATTTGGGTCGATAAGATGTTCTGGTTTTCATCAGTTCAGCTCGAACTATCGATGTTTGTGCTCAGTAAGTTGGATTTCGAGTATTCCACTTCGACCCTATCGAAAAAAAAGGGTAAATTACGAGAAGTCAACAGCTGAGAAAAGGGACCTTATCTTGTTCACGGACGTTTTTCGGCTGTTTCGCCACTTTTTCTCTACTTCCGGGACCGTTTTATCTTTTCTGGTTGAACTTCAGCGGGGGTTGGTTTGGAGCTTTCAGAAGGAAAAGACAGTGAAAGAAGAAACCTTTTGGGCCGCCACCACCACCGTATGCAACGTCCTTCGAGTTCTGACATACCACCAACAACATTAAGAATTCTTATTTTGTTTTAATAGTATCAAGAATTTTTTTCGTGAAATAATATTCATTTCCACAGTTTTTGTACGATTTTCATACAAAGTAAATTTTTTTTTCCTTCTTATTTTTCTTTTTTCTTTTGAACCTTGTAGCCAAACAAATTGTAGATGGTCTTTTAGCGAGTGTCCAAAGTTTACACATGTAAACTAGGGCACCTCATGAGTCTACCCTCCAAATTTCAAGTCAAAACCATGATTAAAACGCCTGAAGATCACATTTGAAGTTATCAAAACTTAAAGAGCTGTTTCTCGAAACTGGGTTTTTTGAATTCCCAACTTCAAAAATTTATATCTAATCGACGGAAAGAGATAGAATCAATCTGTAAAGACCTACGTGTTTAGCAGGTTGTCTACTTTTAGGAAAATTTAAGATAAAGCCACTTTCCCCCTTAGACGGTCACAATAAGATAATTACATATACTCCTTTCTTTCAAGTTGGCAACGATGGAGCTCCTGCCCTGTTGAAAATTCTGACTGGTTAAATTGTGGGCAGATAGGAGTACATAAATCTTACATTTATTTATTTACTTCCCGGTGATGCAGGCTTCACCTTCTGCGCGTGTCGAGGTAATCTATCCATTTCCCTTTTTGTAACCTGCTGATCCACATGTAGAGTCGTTGATGGCCAACGGGCCCTAAAATAGCCAGGCCTCGTACATCAGCGACTGAGTGGGGCAATAAGCGTTCAACCTGAGGTGAGAAGACGACTCGTAGGTAGGACTAATTGCGCAAGAAGTGCTTGAGGAGGTCGATAAAAGCAGTCAATATACGGTAAGGTTACCGTGTCTCTGGAGCCGGTTGCTGAAGCAATTTCGGGTCAACGGCTTGGGTTGCGCAATTTCATTTCTCACGCAACCCTCAAAGGCTCTTCATGTGACGTTTTGATTCTACATGGCCGTCGGGGGTGAGGAAAAACACGCTGGTGGTGGGAGGCCAGTTGTCGTTGGCCCCTCGCTTTCTGATAGACTTTCTTTTCTCTCTAGTTTTTCTATCTAATCGGAGCGATCGACTGAGCAGATTGGCTTTTCTCACGAGAAATGGGCCAACAACTATGAATCTTATATCCTGGAGGATCTTATCTCAGGAGTTGAATGCACCGATACATTTCGATTACATCCGAAGAAAAATCTTCAACAAGACAATACACTCTGGTTGTTGGCTCAAAAATTTTTCATCGCTACTATACTAGTTGGTGGTGTCGAGTGATCCAGCAAAAAATTGACATTTTTGCGTTTAATGGAGTTCATAATTGCATCCTACGCTCGTACCTTTGCTGCAACTTTCAATTGATATTGTGCAAGGAATACGCCGGAAGTCAGTGCATGCTCACCGCACAGTGGTTTGAAAAAAGTGCAATTAGTTTCCTCTAATCGAAATTGCAAATCGAGCAGACGTTGATGGTAATTACAGATTGAATTGTTCAGTACATTGAGCACTTGTGAGGAGGTGGCAAACCGTGAAGTGCTCTATTGAAGGTAATTTTTATGAAAACGAGGGTACTTGTCAATTAGACCCCCCCCCCCCACCTGAGGCTTGTCCAAGACAAGTACCAAGATTGTGAGTCGTGAAAGTGTGCTACACAGCGTGCAATCTGTTTACATTGATTTATCCCTTCACTAATACGTTTCGATAATGACCGAAAATCTATTGGTTGGTTATCACCTAAATAATCAACCTATGTTTTCATGCAAAAACTCAGGTGTGGGGTATAATTTCCGACTGAACTTTGGACGTTGAATCCAATAAAATGGGTCCCGGAACGACTGGCGCTCTCAGGAAGAGGTTATGGGTCAAAATGGGTACCTATCTACCCATTTGGAATGTGTGGTTTTGAGATTTCTGGTACCTAGGCGTGTGAGGTATCGTTTTCCACTAAATTTGGGTCGCTGAATCGATTCAAATGAGTCTCCATGCTGCTGGTCAGAGGAGTTATTTCTCAATATGGACAACATTCTGCCCAAAGCATATCCTGGTTTGGTACTTACATTGTTGGGTTGTGTAGATCTTGTTTTCTTTCTCGCCATGAAATGACCTTTACCATTCTCCTTCATCAAACCACAAAACTCGTCGTTCCCTCTTTCTTTCCTGGTCTCCCTACGCCCCACTACCGCCCTCGCAGCGGCGCTCACTTTCTCAGGAAGGATCCAACTTTCATTCCTGGACCATCGATAGGGACCTTTCCTACTGCAGTTCCGTCCACGAGCTCAATCCCGTTCCAACTCATCGGGTTTTCTCGTACCCGTCGCTGTTTTTCTTCTTCTCAATTTTTCCCTAATCATTTCTGAGTCTTGAATTCCCCTTTGGTCGTCGTAGCGATTGGAACTATGAAGTCGACGGGTTCCCTTGAAACACTGCAGTTTTCACCTCCGGACACCGCCAGTGTTGAACAGAACACGGTAATTAATCATTTCCTCCAAGACTAACCAACATATAAACACCTAAACACTGCTCATACACCAGATCCCCGAAAACATACACTTCCTTGGTTAACCTGCTAGTCATAGGAAAAAAATGCATTCGATTTCACAGTTTAATTTAAAAAAATGTTCCCCTCAGTGACAGGGGAGTGGGCAGACATATTCTTTATTCCGCTGTATTCTTCAGAGTGAAAAATAATTGGAAAACTGGTCATATCAAGTACACAAGTCTCTAGAAAAATTACATTTCGCGAATAGCATTTGGAGTGAACGAACCTTTTTTGCGTTTACAAACCATAACTATATGATTAACATCGTGCATGAAAGTCCAATTTTTACTGTCAGTACAAAAATGACGATTTCATACTTCGTATTTTTTTTCAATTTATTCCTCCCAATGATGGGTGTAAAATATCCTTAAAAATTTCATGAAAAGTTATCAACAACGGTTAAAAACCCTTCAAATGTAGTCTCATTGAACAGATCTTGCACGAAGGCAGTATGTGTAAGGTCCATTGTGCTAAAATTACTATTATCGATGCCAAAGAGGCGTTTTCATTAAAGTGCCGAGCAATAAGAGGAATATGAGTTGAGGTATTTCTCCAATGTATTCATGCACTACCTATTTATGAGTAGACATTTCCAAAAATTAAAGTTTTTCGAAAATGAAAGTGAAATATCTCTTTTAAGCATGTTTTGCCATTGTTTCGTATAGAATATCAGTTTACTTACGAGCCTTTTTAGCAGAATGATAGTATTGTTACAAAAGTAATTTACCCACGAACTACTTTGAAAACTAAGATGACTACACCTTCTTTAACTAGACACGTAAAATTGAAAAATACTGCATTAGTGGTAACGACCCCCTTTTATGATTTGCTTCCTTTTGGCTCCAAAATGATTGGTTATGAAAGTCCGTTCTCATTGAGAATATATTTGTCACATATATTTATCACACGAATAAAAAGTTGCTGAGTCTATATACGAGAAAACTCAAGCACACTTTGAGAAGGCATTCAAAAAGGGCGGCCCAAATCCTTGGACGAATTATGGCTACTATCGAGAATACGATTTAAACTTCGATGCATAAATGAGATTTTAATTTCGTATTTTCCTGTAAACATTTTCTTTGATAAAAGAAACTCTGAATCATTCGCTCTGTATCCCCTCAATTTTCAGTTAAAAGAGCTTTACCAAAGTCGAGGGAAATTCTAAGCGAAGAGAAGGTACATTCCGAATTTGTGATCCCTTTCTGATGGTTTTGGAAAGGTGACCAGGTAGGTGCAAAGGTCAGACTTTGGACAAAGGTACACGACTATTGTAATGAGAATCGTCTTCCTCGTATGTCTTCTCTGTGGCCTGCGATGGAACGTGAAGTTTCCTTTCGGGAGCTGAGCAGCCTTGCGCTGACCCCACTCACTGCTTCTTCATGTATTCGACTAACGTGTACAATCTTTTGAAAGGCTAAATATTTAAAATTATTTCTTATATCTTAAAATTCCTACCGAGACATTTTTCCTAAATTTAGTTCAAGTTTAATTTATGATGTGGTGTACATTCGGATATCATTGTTGATTAAAGTTTAAATATTATCCTGAATTTGAAAAAGTTGACCTTTGAATTATGACATGTCCCTGTTTGTCCGCTGGTCTCGCGGACCCCGAGTTGATAACCTTCGCGCGTTATCAGTAAAGTGTGCAATTCGAGTTTTGAATACGTCAGAACTCATTTTTATACAGGTTATGCTGTAATTTTCATCATTAGTTAGAACATATGGAGTTCAAGAGAAGTATATCCACAAGCCATCATCAACTGACCGCTTTTTATGCTGATTCAGTGGTGCACCGAGTTTTTGGTTAATAATTCCTCGAATAACCAATAGGTAGGGGTCAAAATGTGTTTCTCGAAAAACTAATTTTCGAGATTTTCGGCGATCTAGGCGTAAGGAGTATTATTTTCGACTAAATTTTGGACGCTGATTCCAATGAGACGGGTCCCGGGACGATTAGCACCCACTCAAAGAGGTTATGGGCCTAAATGGGTACCTATCTATCCATTTCGAAGTGGGTTTTCGATATTTCTGGTACATAGGCGTGTGGGATATCATTTTCCACTAAATTTTGGACGCTGAATCCAATTAAACGGGCCCCGGAACAATCGTCGCGCCCACCGGAAGAGGTTATGGACGCTGAATCGATTTAAATTAGTTTCCATGCGCCTGGTCCGAGGAACAACCAACCCTTGTGAAATAATTTACAGCGTCTCTGTCCTTAGTCTCGTCAAAGGTTCTCAAATCTTCATCACTAGATGTTATCAGCCCAACTCCCACTGTAACCCGTCGTTTTCACTTAACGGGCTAGGGATCCAAAAATAGACCTAGGCGAATAATTAGTGGGAGATTAAAGACTTTCACTTACCGTCCGGAATGTCTGCAATGGTCGGTCATGGACGCCAAGTACACCTGAATTTACCAAGCTCTGAGGAATGGGGTTTCGTGATTGAAAAGACAAGGGTTCAATATTGACTTATAATAAACGCAATTGACAGAAATATAAAATACGGAATGTCTCGGCCGAGAAGGATATTGACTATTACGTAACCTAATTATTGAGTAGGCAAAAGTGAAGGGCTGAGGGCCAAATGAATTTACGGGGTAGCTGAAGGCTCAAAATGTTTGGTTTGAATAACGGTAAAAGTGGAAGTGATTTGTTAATGTCCTCCCCTAATTCCTTTCTCTTTTCCTAATGCGCGACAGACAAAATACTAAATAATACGGCTACAATGTACACTCTATGATCAGCTTTCTGGTGACTAAACGTCAGGGCTTGGGCCAGATTTAGAGATTCGACTTTCGCGTTGCGAGGGTACGAGACAGAGTTATTTCGCCACTTACGTGTACCAACTTCTTCGGATGGAGACAACAGGGTGATGTTCTCTTCGCTGCTCGGCTTCGGTCAGGGGAACGCCGTCCAGGCCGGAGGAGGCGAGGCTCTTTCCGACGGAGGTCCGACGACTGGCGGTGCGTGGGGAACCTGGACTATTGGCCGTCGAATCGGGCGCGAACGAATCAACACTCGGGTCCGACGGGGGATTTTCAGTTCGTATAAGGGCCCACTGTTACGGGAGAGGAATTGGCTGATCTCCCAATTCCCGAGTTCTCACCCTGAAGGAACCACGATACACTTGTTCCCTCAGGTCACGTTCACAACACCGGCTTCACAAGGGGTTGATTCGCTTCGCGTCGGTTGTTTCGCTTCGATGTTCCGCTTCGGTTGTTCCGCCCCGAAACAGGTTGTTTCGCTGGGGTTGTTCCGCCCCGAAACAGGTTGTTCCGCCCCGCCCCTGCCTCGCCTCGTCCTCTCGAGATTATGGCGAGCAGGGGGGGCCAACCTCGTTTCACTTGAGTTTGTACACGACTGACTGCCCAGCCTTTCCCCAGCCCACTCGTCAAGTCGCCTTCCCCTCCTCCTACTCCGATGTGTCCAATGAGGACACGCCTTTCGCCCCGCTGGTTCAGGCGCTTGGAGGGGAGAGGGCCCGATCCGTACCCCGCCGCCGAAGTTTCTTGACGGGGCGCTTGGACTCTGCCGCCCCGTTACACTCCTCCGATCTTTGGAGGCCGAGGTCTACCTCGGCAATCTTTCTTCCGGGGGGGGGGGGGGGGTGACTGGTTCGATGGGCATTGCGTCTGGTTGTTTGGCCGCTATCCATGCTTGTTCGTACCGCCATCGCTTACAAGCGGTACAGGTTGGTGGTGGTCCTTCTCGTGTTTGGCGCGGGAGCAGGGCTTCGGGTAGGCAGGGTCTGTGGGCCGCAGGTTCCGGCATTTTCTCTCGCAGCGGTACGTTGTCGGCGGGTGTCGTTGCTTGGTGCAGACGGGCACAGGACGTCCCCACCCGTCGAGAGCATGATGGCGCTGGTGTTCCCAGGTGGTGCGATGGGCGAGATGTGTCTTCCGCTGGTCTTATCTTCTACTTCCCTACTATGATGTGAAACATACAAACCGGCCCTTTCTTTAGTCTCCTCTCACACTCAAACTCACACATTTTCCATCAATCGACGGCTCATTTGTCATGCAGACAACCTCTTTCACAAAGCCAGAAACTGAACAACGAACCCTAGATTTTGCTGCCATTACAAAGGGAAAAAGAAAAAAAAGGGGGGGGGGGGGACCCAGGGAGTCCTGTCACGACTCATGAGGTACGGTCATTAGTAAAACAAGGTAAGTACTTGTGTTGTGCATTTTATTTCCAGATCGGGGTTCATCATGGCTTCGCCCTCGTCTGATGGGCTGCTGTTTTGGTGCATGGTCGCGAACTCACTTGTTAAATAAAAAAAAAATAAATAAAAAAAAAATTATAGAACTGATAGATCACTTTCTTGCGCACCAAGGACCGATAATTTCCCCACGAATCGAGAAAGGACTTCCCAGTTGGTAAGAGCTATGACGGGTCTGGAATTGGGGTTCAATTGGAGCTGAAGGCTCCGGAACAGTCCGGAACAGAGGGCCCCGGAACAGCTTCGGAACAGAAGGCCCCGGGACAAGTCTCGGAACAGTCCAGGAACAGCGGGCCCCGGAACAGTTTCCGGAACAGAAGGCCCCGGAAACAGTCCCGGAACAGAAAGCCCCGGGACAAGTTTCGGAACAGAAGGCCCCCGGAACAGTTTCGGGACAGAGGGCCCCGGAACAAGTCCCGGAACAGTCCCAGGAACAGAGGGCCCCGGAACAGTTTCGGAACAGAAGGCCCCGGAACAGCTCCGGAACAGAAAGCCCCGGGACAAGTCTCGGAACAGTCCCGGAACAGAGGGCCCCGGAACAGTTTCGGAACAGAAGGCCCGGAACAGTCTCGGAACAGAGAGCCCCGGGACAAGTTCCGGAAAGAAGCGCCGGAACAGTCCCGGAACAGAGGCCCCGGAACAGTTCCGGAACAGAAGGCCCCGGAACAGTCCCGGAACAGAAAGGCCCCGGGACAAGTTTCGGAACAGAAGGCCCCGGAACAGTTTCGGGACAGAGGGCCCGGAACAAGTCCCGGAACAGTCCCGGAACAGAGGGCCCCGGAACAGTTTCGGAACAGAAGGCCCCGGAACAGTTCCGGAACAAGAAGCCCCGGGACAAGTCTCCGGAACAGTCCCGGAACAGAGGGCCCCGGAACAGTTCCGGAACAGAAGGCCCCGGAACAGTCTCGGAACAGAGAGCCCGGGACAAGTTCCGGAACAGAAGGCCCCGGAAACAGTCTCGGGACAGAGGGCCCCGGAACACTTTCCGAAACAGAAGGCCTCGGAACAAGTTTCGGAACAGAAGGCTACAGTGAGAGTGATGCTACTAAATAAATGAGCCAGTATCTAAATTTCGATTTTTGGAAAGAAAAAATCCTAGACACGGATTTGAAGTCAATTGGCTCCTCACTCGCTTCCTCACACTCGGGCCGATTTGTTTGTTTCTTACAATTTTAAATTTCGGAATCTACAACTAGCACAGTTTGAATTTCAAGATTATGGAACGCGACCCAATTCCTTCAGAGCTTTTTCTCACCAATATTCACCTGGTCAAGATCACTTGTTGTGGATACGACAGAAATCGAGATTTCTGAAAAATCCCACCGCTTGCCACCAAAAGATGTAACCCGTCGTTTTCACGTAACGGGCTAGGGATCCAAAAATAGACCTAGGCGAATAATTAGTGGGAGATTAAAGACTTTCACTTACCGTCCGGAATGTCTGCAATGGTCGGTCATGGACGCCAAGTACACCTGAATTTACCAAGCTCTGAGGAATGGGGTTTCGTGATTGAAAAGACAAGGGTTCAATATTGACTTATAATAAACGCAATTGACAGAAATATAAAATACGGAATGTCTCGGCCGAGAAGGATATTGACTATTACGTAACCTAATTATTGAGTAGGCAAAAGTGAAGGGCTGAGGGCCAAATGAATTTACGGGGTAGCTGAAGGCTCAAAATGTTTGGTTTGAATAACGGTAAAAGTGGAAGTGATTTGTTAATGTCCTCCCCTAATTCCTTTCTCTTTTCCTAACGCACGACAGACAAAATACTAAATAATACGGCTACAATGTACACTCTATGATCAGCTTTCTGGTGACTAAACGTCAGGGCTTGGGCCAGATTTAGAGATTCGACTTTCGCGTTGCGAGGGTACGAGACAGAGTTATTTCGCCACTTACGTGTACCAACTTCTTCGGATGGAGACAACAGGGTGATGTTCTCTTCGCTGCTCGGCTTCGGTCAGGGGAACGCCGTCCAGGCCGGAGGAGGCGAGGCTCTTTCCGACGGAGGTCCGACGACTGGCGGTGCGTGGGGAACCTGGACTATTGGCCGTCGAATCGGGCGCGAACGAATCAACACTCGGGTCCGACGGGGGATTTTCAGTTCGTATAAGGGCCCACTGTTACGGGAGAGGAATTGGCTGATCTCCCAATTCCCGAGTTCTCACCCTGAAGGAACCACGATACACTTGTTCCCTCAGGTCACGTTCACAACACCGGCTTCACAAGGGGTTGATTTGCTTCGCGTCGGTTGTTCCGCCCCGAAACAGGTTGTTCCGCCCCGAAACAGGTTGTTCCGCCCCGCCCCTGCCTCGCCTTGTTCCTCTCGAGATTATGGCGAGCAGGGGGGGCCAACCTCGTTTCACTTGAGTTCGTACACGACTGACTGCCCAGCCTTTCCCCAGCCCACTCGTCAAGTCGCCTTCCCCTCCTCCTCCTCCGATGTGTCCAATGAGGACACGCCTTTCGCCCCGCAGGTTCAGGCGCTTGGAGGGGAGAGGGCTCGATCCTTACCACCGCCGCCGAAGTTTCTTGACGGGGCGCTTGGACTCTGCCGCCCCCGTTACAGAGGCGACGTTTTTCGGCGCAGGTAAAAGTGAGAACAGCGATGAACCGCTTGTGCCTTTTTTCATCTTCTGCTTCTTTGAGGGAGGTTTGTCATCCAAATCTTTAAATGGAGGAATCATTATCCTGATCGGATAGGACCGGTTTCGATCCAAGATACTAAGATCGAAGCTTATACTCTCAGCTTGAGCTATCGAGGAAAAGGGGTGACATGATGCCACCCAACTGGGTTGGAAACGGCCGCCAAATGTGGGAGGTTCCTCTTCCTCTTTCTTCCAAATCATTGAATGGAGTAATCATTATCCTGATTGAATAGGATCGATTTCAATCCAAGATATCAAGATCGAAGTTTACGTTCTCCGCTTGAGCTGTCGAGGGGAAAGGAGCGACATGATCCACCCAACTGGGTTGGAAACGGCCGCCAAATGTGAGTTTTCTTCAGGATAGTACGACTCTCGTTCCGTTTTCATCTATCTCAGAAGATTGAATTCGCCGGTATCGACATTAGGGATTGAATCCAGGGACTCAATCCAATAGTTGTCGCGACATGTGTGTGTCAGCTCCATACAAATTCTCTTCGTCGGATTCAGGCTCTTGTTTGATTTCTGTCAGAAGTTTGAATTCATCTGAATCTTCCATTTCGTCCGACTGCATTGATGCAAAATCCTTACTGGCCTTCTCAACAATGGAGTTTCATTTTTTAGTTCCATTGGAGGTTAGATTGATTGACTATCATGAGTAGGTTGGTTGACTATCAGTGAGTTGGAAAGACCACCTTGTAGGATAACCCCATAAAATATCCCTCCAGCAAGGAGACGAAGAATCAAGCAGAGATGATCATGTTAGGAACCTGATAAAATACCCTGGTAGATGAAAATATTCCTCATTATCCTGATCGGATAGGAGCGATTTCTCAGCTTGAGCTATCGTGGGAAAGGGGCGAGATGATGCCATCCAACTGGGTTGGAAACGGCCGCCAAATGTGAGTTTTCTTCAGAATAGGATAGGATTCAGGCTCTTGTTTTATTTCGGTGGGGAGTTTGAATTCGCCAGAATCTCCCATTTCGTCCGACTGCATTGATGCCAAATCTTTGCTGGCCTTCTCAACAATAGAGGTCAATTGAGGGGATTCGTTCCATTGGAGGTTAAACGATTGTTTGATTGATTTGTTTTATGCACCAGGGAAGGCTACGGCCTAATGGCCTGACTCCCAGATCTTTGGCTCATTATAGTTGTACAATAAGTCTTCAAAAAAGTACATGCTCTGAAAAGTGAATGGGTTCGCAATTACTTTGAAGCAAGAAAGCAGGGCGTTACCTTGCTGACTCCCAAAGAATCAAAAGTGAGAGGCCTTACTGACTCCAGTAGGCCGTCAGCCCCGATGAAAATGCAGACCCCTCGGATCCCAACTGACTCCCAGGAAAGTGCGTATTTGTTTGGGAAGAGGGCTCTAACAACCTTATCGTGGGGCGTTTGTTTGGGAAGAGGTGAGAAGCCAGCCAGCTCGGTACAAGTTCCACGGACATAATGATAGGTCAAGGATGATGATTTCGTAAACTGTCTCGTCAGTATTGTTCGGTCAGTTGTCGTAGCAGGCGGATCACAGCTCTAGAGGAGACCTTCCCAGTGGTGGGAGTGAAGGAGGCTCTTATGCGTCCTCCCATCTTGTCCCCTCATTGTACTTTACAACCTTCCAAACTCGTCTGCTGCCATAGGAGACAACATCCTTGACCAAAATACCAGGACAAAAGAAACTACATTGCAGATCCCTCATCATCGGACAGTGACTTTCGAGCGATCCTTTGTGGTTCAAAGATGCAAATTTTCTTAATGAACACTCGGAACTCTTTCAGTTAAACGCGAGAACCGAATCATTTAATGCTAATTTTAAAGTGATGTTACTTGACCGACAGTGCGATAATTATTAGGATGTGTATTATTGATCGACTCGACTTGTTGTGGCATGACGAAGAAGATAAGGGGAGAAAGTGTTGGATTGTGGGATCGAAGGATGTGAGGAATCAGGTACAAATATCGTACACAAGTTCAAGGTTATTCTGAACAAGATAAATATATAGTAGCATCAAAGATAACTAGCGATCCCTTGACAAAGGACAATAGGGACAACGCAACACTGCTCAAGATCGTGCAAGAAGTATCTTATCTTGGATCCCGCCTATTGTTCTTTTTCATTCCTAAACAATGTTAAACGATAATACGTCTTCAACTATACTCAGCCAGGGAAGGTGGAAGAAAGGGCCACTAGGCCCTAACCTTCCCTGGTGGATAAACAAATCAATCAATCTTCAAACCTCAAATGGAACAAATCCCCTCAATTATCCTTCATTGTTGAGAAGGTCAGCAAAGATTTTGTCTTTTCCGTTCTCCTGTTGGTTTCTCCAGGGATATCAATCCTGAAGAAAACTCACATTTGGCGGCCGTTTCCAACCCAGTTTGATGGCATCATGTCACCCCTTTCCCCTCGATAGCTCAAGGTGAGAATATAAACTTCAATCTTGATATCTTGGATCCGAGAAAAAACAAAGAGATTATCCGATCAGGATAATGATTCCTCCAGCCCTTTGCAAACCTTCCCACTGGAGGGAGTGAAGGAGGCTCCTTCATTCCTTCAGATACATTGACCATCAATTGCCTTGGTGGAATCTGGGGGACATTCCAGCACAAACACGCGTATTCTGAGCAACAGTCAGGAATTTCATTTGATGCTAGACTCGTAGCAACTAATTTTGTGTTTAAAGTACACACGGAATGCTGCAACAAGCTGAGTCACACACCACACACCGATCCTTTTCCAGACGTGAACCAGGAGGGCATGTAGTATTTGAGCAGGCATGAACTGAGCAGCAGGATCCTTGTACATTTGTACCTCTATGAACTGCGTCTTCTTATCCTGTCCCCTCTTTGTACTTTACAACCATGTTTACAACCTTCCAAACTCGTCTGCTGCCAAAGAGACGACAGAGCTGTTCATCAAGAAATTGTCTAAACCCATCAAAAAATCACAATTTCCAATGACTTATTTTATAAACATCAGAAGTTCCATTTCTTTTAATAACAATTTTTCAATAACTTTTTTTAATGTATTTTCTCATTATAAGGAGAGAGAGTTCTCCTTATTCTGAACTAATTCAGTTCTTTTCACTCTTGCTATACATTGAAGTTTGCGGGATGCAAATGGGAGCCATCAACATGAAGATCCTCAAGTACGCGGACGACATAGTCATCCTGGCAGATTCCCCGCAGGACCTGAAGCGAAATATGCGGAGTCTGAGTGAGTATTGTGGAGGAGTCCTTCTGGTTTGGGGGCAAACCATTGGAGGTTATGTCTTCTTCTCGCTACCTGGGGGTTACTCCTCACCTCATATTTCCTTCAACCTGCACTTCTCTGAGAGAGCAGCGACTGCCAAGTTGGGAATGAATTCAATCTATCGGTCGATTTTCTGCCAGTCTGTGCTCCCAGTCTCTGCCAGGACCAGCAGCGCTACCCATGGCGGCCGGCTCAGGAGCTCATTGGGTGCCTTGGTCCACTGGAAGGATCTACCCCGCCAGTTTTCATGTACTTTTGATGGTGACCCTGGAAATTTGAGCAACTGGGGTCCGCAGCTGGGGGCGTTGACAGAGTTGATAAGATGCGCCTGGGAGAACGATGCGCGCGCCAATGCAGTCTTGGAATCTGTTGTACCCTGTGCTTAATTTGGAGGTAAAACCGGCAGACCTGCTGGGCGGAGCGGTGCACATCCCGCTGTGGGCATCAAGAAATTCTCTAAACTCATCAAAAAATCACAATTTCCAATGACTTATTTTATAAACATCAAAACTTCCATTTCTTTTAATAACAATTTTTCAATAACTTTTTTAAATGCATTTTCTCATTATAAGGAGAGAGTTCTCCTTATTCTGAACTAATTCAGTTCTTTTCACTCTTGCTATATATTGAAGTTTGCGGGATGCAAATGGAAGCCATCAACATGAAGATCCTCAAGTACGCGGACGACATAGTCATCCTGGCAGATTCCCCCAGGACTTGAAGCGAAATATGCAGGGTCTGAGTGAGTATTGTGATCGGTGGGATCTGTTTGTCAACCTGGAGAAGTCAAAGGTCATGGTTTTTCGTCGGGGTGGACCACTGGGCGTGGAGGAGTCCTGGTTAGGGGGCCAACCACTGGAGGTTGTGTCCTCTTATTGCTTCCTGGGGGTTACTCCCTCACCTCATATTTCCTTCAACGTGCACTTCTCTGAGAGAGCAGCGGCTGCCAAGTTGGGAATCGATTTTCTGCCAGTCTGTGCTCCCAGTCTCTGCCAGGACCAAGGTGTTCGCTGCAGTAACAAAAGCAATACTGTGCTGTGGAGCACAGGCTCAACGACGGTATATATTGGAGATCTGACAGTTCGAGCCGCCTCTGCTCCTTTTGTAACCCGTCGTTTTCACGTAACGGGCTAGGGATCCAAAAATAGACCTAGGCGAATAATTAGTGGGAGATTAAAGACTTTCACTTACCGTCTGGAATGTCTGCAATGGTCGGTCATGGACGCCAAGTACACCTGAATTTACCAAGCTCTGAGGAATGGGGTTTCGTGATTGAAAAGACAAGGGTTCAATATTGACTTATAATAACGCAATTGACAGAAATATAAAATACGGAATGTCTCGGCGGCCGAGAAGGATATTGACTATTACGTAATCTAATTATTGAGTAGGCAGAAGTGAAGGGCTGAGGGCCAAATGAATTTACGAGGTAGCTGAAGGCTCAGGAATGTTTGATTTAACGGAACGGTAAAATGAAAGTGATTTGTTAGCGTCCTCCTCTAATTCCTTTCTCTTTTCCTAACGCACGACAGACGAAATGCTAAACAATACGGTCACAATCTACAACTCCATGATCAGCTTTCTGGTGACTAAACGTCAGGGGCTTGGGCCAGATTTAGAGAGTTCGACTTTCGCGTTGCGAGGGTATGAGACAGAGTTATTTCGCCACGTGTACCACTTCTTGGGATGGAGACCACAGGGTGATGTTCTCTTCACGAGATAGAGGTATTTCGCCACTTACGTGTACCAACTCCTTCGGATGGAGACAACAGGGTGATGTTCTCTTCGCTGCTCGGCTTCGGTCAGGGGAACGCCGTCCAGGCCGGAGGAGGCGAGGCTCTTTCCGACGGAGGTCCGACGACTGGCGGTGCGTGGGAAACCTGGACTATTGGCCGTCGAATCGGGCGGAACGGATCAACACTCGGGTCCGACGGGGGATTTTCAGTTCGTATAAGGGCCCACTGTTACGGGAGAGGAATTGGCTGATCTCCCAATTCCCGAGTTCTCACCCTGAAGGAACCACGATACACTTGTTCCCTCAGGTCACTTTCACAACACCGGCTTCACAAGGGGTTGATTTGCTTCGCGTCGGTTGTTCCGCTTCGATGTTCCGCCCCGAAACAGGTTGTTTCGCTGGGGTTGTTCCGCTCCGGTTGTTCCGCCCCGAAACAGGTTGTTCCGCCCCGCCCCTGCCTCGCCTCGTCCTCTCGAGATTATGGCGAGCAGGGGGGCCAACCTCGTTTCGGAGATCCCAACTTTCCTTCACTTGAGTTCGTACACGACTGCCTGATGTTCCTTCCCCAGTCCGCTCGTCAAGTCGCCTTCCCCTCCTACTCCTCCCTGGGTGTCTCGCGCCGCCCATCGCCCAACCAATCCAATGAGGACAGCCTTTCGCCCAGCTGGGGTCAGGCGCTTGGAGGGGAGAGGGGTCGATCCGTACCCCGCCGCCGAAGTTTCTTGACGGGGCGCTTGGAATCTGCCGCCCCGTTACACTCCTCCGATCTTTGGAGGCCGAGGTCTACCTCGGCAATTTTCCTTCCGGTGGGGGTGACTGGTGCGATGGGCATTGCGTCAGGTCGTTTGGCTGCTATCCATGCTTGTTCGTACCGCCATCGTCTACAAGCGGCAGGTTGGTGGGGTCCTTCTCGTGTTCGGCGATGGAGCAGGGCTTCGGGTAGGCAGGGTCCCTGGGCCGCAGGTTCCGGCATTTCTCTCGCAGCGGTACGTTGTCGGCGGGTGTCGTTGCTTGGTGCAGACGGGCACAGGACGTCCCCACCCGTCGAGAGCATGATGGCGCTGGTGTTCCCAGGTGGTGCGATGGGCGAGATGTGTCTTCCGCTGGTCTTATCTTCTACTTCCCTACTATGATGTGAAACATACAAACCGGCCCTTTCTTTAGTCTCCTCTCACACTCAAACTCACACATTTTCCATCAATCGACGGCTCATTTCATGCAGACAACCTCTTTCACAAAGCCAGAAACTGAACAACGAACCCTAGATTTTGCTGCCATTACAAAGGGTTAAAGAAAAAAAAAAGGGGGGGGGGGACCCAGGGAGTCCTGTCACGACTCATGAGGTACGGTCATTAGTAAAACAAGGTAAGTACTTGTGTTGTGCATTTTATTTCCAGATTGGGGTTCATCATGGCTTCGCCCTCGTCTGATGGGCTGCTGTTTTGGTGCATGGTCGCGAATTCACTTGTTAAATAAAAAAAATAATAAATAAAGAAAAATTATAGAACCGATAGATCACTTTCTTGCGCACCAAGGACCGATAATTTCCCCACGAATCGAGAAAGGACTTCCCAGTTGGTAAGAGCTATGACGGGTCTGGAATCGGGATGTCAATTGGAGCTGAAGGCTCCGGAACAGTTTCGGAACAGAGGGCCCCGGAACAGTCCCGGAACAGTCCCGGAACAGAGGGCCCCGGAACAGTCTCGGAACAGAAGGCCCCGGGACAGTCCCGGAACAGTCCCGGAACAGAGGGCCCCGGAACAGTCCCGGAACAAGTCCCGGAACAGTCCCGGAACAGAGGGCCCCGGAACAGTCTCGGAACAGAGAGCCCCGGGACAAGTCTCGGAACAGTCCCGGAACAGAGGGCCCCGGAACAGTCTCGGAACAGAGAGCCCCGGGACAAGTCTCGGAACAGTCCCGGAACAGTCTCGGAACAGAGAGCCCCGGGACAAGTTCGGAACAGTCCCGGAACAGAGGGCCCCGGAACAGTCTCGGAACAGAGAGCCCCGGGACAAGTCCGGAACAGTCCCGGAACAGAGGGCCCCGAACAGTCTCGGAACAGAGAGCCCCGGGACAAGTTTCGGAACAGAAGGCTACAGTGAGAGTGATGCTACCAAACAAATGAGCCAGTATCTAAATTTCGATTTTTGGAAAGAAAAAATCCTAGACACGGATTTGAAGTCAATTGGCTCCTCACTCGCTTCCTATTTTGGAAAGAAAAAATCCTAGACACGGATTTGAAGTCAATTGGCTCCTCACTCGCTTCCTCACACTCGGGCCGATTTGTTTGTTTCTTACAATTTTAAATTTCGGAATCTACAACTAGCACAGTTTGAATTTCAAGATTATGGAACGCGACCCAATTCCTTCAGAGCTTTTTCTCACCAATATTCACCTGGTCAAGATCACTTGTTGTGGATACGACAGAAATCGAGATTTCTGAAAAATCCCACCGCTTGCCACCAAAAGATGTAACCCGTCGTTTTCACGTAACGGGCTAGGGATCCAAAAATAGACCTAGGCGAATAATTAGTGGGAGATTAAAGACTTTCACTTACCGTCCGGAATGTCGCAATGGTCGGTCATACGCCAAGTACACCTGAATTTACCAAGCTCTGAGGAATGGGGTTTCGTGATTGAAAGACAAGGGTTCAATATTGGCTTATAATAAACGCAATTGACAGAAATATAAATACGGAATGTCTCGGCCGAGAAGGATATGACTATTACGTAATCTAATTATTGAGTAGGCAGAAGTGAAGGGCTGAGGGCCAATGAATTTACGAGGTAGCTGAAGGCTCAGGAATGTTTGATTTGAATAACGGCAAATGAAAGTGATTTGTAATGTCCTCCCTAATTCCTTTCTCTTTTCCTAACGCACGACAAAATACTAAATAATACGGTACAATGTACAACTCTGATCAGCTTTCTGGTGACTAAACGTCAGGGCTTGGGCCAGATTTAAGAGTTCGACTTTCGCGTTGCGAGGGTACGAGACAGAGTTATTTCGCCACTTACGTGTACCAACTCCTTCGGATGGAGACAACAGGGTGATGTTCTCTTCGCTGCTCGGCTTCGGTCAGGGGAACGCCGTCCAGGCCGGAGGAGGCGAGACTCTTTCCGACGGAGGTCCGACGACTGGCGGTGCGTGGGAAACCTGGACTATTGGCCGTCGAATCGGGCGCGAACGGATCAACACTCGGGTCCGACGGGGGATTTTCAGTTCGTATAAGGGCCCACTGTTACGGGAGAGGAATTGGCTGATCTCCCAATTCCCGAGTTCTCACCCTGAAGGAACCACGATACACTTGTTCCCTCAGGTCACTTTCACAACACCGGCTTCACAAGGGGTTGATTTGCTTCGCGTCGGTTGTTCCGCTTCGATGTTCCGCTTCACTTCACTTCGTTCCGCCTTGTCCTCACGGGATTACGGCGAACGGGGATTCCAACTTTCCTTCACTTGAGTTCGGATACGACTGCCTGATGTTCCTTCTCCCAGTCCGCTCGTCAAGTCGCCTTCCCCTCCTACTCCTCCCTGGGTGTCTCGCGCCGCCCATCGCCTAACCAATCCAATGAGGACACGCCTTCGCCCAGCTGGGTTAGGCGCTTGGAGGGGAGAGGGGTCGTTCCGTCCCCCGCCGCCGAAGTTTCTTGACGGGGCGCTTGGAATCTGCCGCCCCGTTACACTTTTGCAACGCGGGTGAAAATGAGGACATCATCCACTTCTTTGCCAGCTGCCCAGTTCTGGTGGACTTGAGAGTGAGATTCCTGGGGTTGACTGTGCTGGCCATGAACGAGACCGTATCCCTCCTGGACTCCAGAAAGGTGGATCGACGTGGCGAAATTCGCATACCATGCCTGGAGGTATTGCACTGCGTTGGTGGCAGAATTTGTGACTGCAAGGGTGTGGTAGCCTCTGTGTCATTGTCTGCTGGCTGCAGGCCCAATAAAAAGATTCCTTTTTTTTATGGATGAATGTTATCATTTTCTAAGGATAAGTAAAATGGTTCAGTTTGGAATGCCCTTCGTGAGTGAGTTATGAATCTTCAGTTTCATCACATGGGGCTAAATGACATATTTTATGACCTACGTTTTTTCGGATTATACAGTCGTACTGGGTAAATGGTACAGGGACCTCAAATCAAGGATTGTCAAGGAGCATGGTGGAGAGAAATGCTGTCGTTCTTTTCAAGTTGAGTTCTCCTTGTGTCTCCTTCTCTGGCTATCAGCCATCAAGAACACTCCTTCAGCCGTTAGAAACATGCATTGATCCTAAAACATTCAACATGTTGGTTGGTAGTTGCCACTAGTTTCCTGATGTAAACCAACATGGCGGACACAAGTACAACAGTTGCCAAATATCATGTCACCTTATGACATTGTGCCTTCGTTTATTATATTACAATTTTTATTATAATGTTATTTTGTTCAAGAATTTTATTCTAGGTGTCTACTGGTTCTTGTTTTCAGGAAATTCAAAAAGTATTTTGTTCCCCAGCAGTTTGCCACCTGTTTGAAGGTTAGAAACGTCAACTAAAACCGACTACAGCGCACTCTGAGTTTTATATTGTCATCAAGCATATTGCAATCGGCAATAAAAAAGTGGGTTCTTAAAGATGAAGGTTAAGCGTGCTACTCAGCTTCTATCAAGGTCAATGAATGTGGCAATGCTAGTCTTGCAGTCTACCAAAGTATTACCGCCCTCTTCTCTGAACACTGCTCAGTTTGTGCTTGATTTCATTGACATATTTGACTGTTTTAACAGCTCAAAAAAACCAAGGACAAGTTTAGTTATCGCTATGCCATCTCGAAGGGATCCAGGCACCACAGTTTCCTGTGGAACATGCTGGAAGAGCTTTCCAAGGCGACATTTTTAGGGTGTTCTCGCCAGCCCGATTGCTTGAAAGGTTGGGTTTTGAACATTCGTTCCCTACTGTATTTTGTGAAATACATGGAGGAGGCCCATGGGGAAGCAGTTATTAGAACAAGGCTGCTGAACCAAGATGCTCTAGAGAACACCTTTTCAGTTGTTCGCCAACAACATGGCTGTTCGGAGCACCCCACTGCCATACAACTGGCTAAGGGCCTGAAAGCCCTCTCCTTGTCCTCTATGACAAAGTTGCCAACCAGCAGTAACTGCGAGGACGAGTTAGAGCATGCTCTGGTATGTATCAGCCAACTAAAACCCCCGTTCATAATGAAAGTGACCAAGAGGCGCAGGAGGAAGAACAACTTGTGATGGAAATTCCGGAAAGCAATCTGTCATACGTAGAAAATTGCGCATTCTACTATTGCTGCGGATTCCTGACAAGGCGAAATATGCAGAGTCTGAGTGAGTATTGTGATCGGTGGGATCTGGTTGTCAACCTGGAGAAGTCAAAGGTCGTGGTTTTTCGTCGGGGTGGACCACTGGTTGTGGAGGAGTCCTTCTGGTTTGGGGGCCAACCACTGGAGGTTGTGTCCTCTTATCGCTACCTGGGGGTTACTCTCTCACCTCATATTTCTTTCAACCTGCACTTCTCTGAGAGAGCAGCGGCTGCCAAGTTGGGAATGAATTCAACCTATCGATCGATTTTCTGCCAGTCTGTGCTCCCAGTCTCTGCTAGGACCAAGGTGTTCGCTGCAGTAACAAAAGCAATATTGTGCTATATGTGGCCCATATAGCATGAAGCACAGGCTCAACGACGGTATATATTGGAGACCTGACAGTTCGAGCCGCCTCTGCTCCCTTTGCAACGTGGGTAAGAATGAGGACATCATCCACTTCTTCGCCAGCTGCCCAGTTCTGGCGGGTGAGATTCCTGGGGTTGACTGTGCTGGCCATGAACGAGACAGTATCCCTCCTGGACTCCAGAAAGGTGGATCGACGTGGCGAGATTCGCATACCATGCCTGGAGGTATTGCACTGCATTGGTGGCAGAATTTGTGACTGCAAAGGTGTAAATTGTGAAACAATGATGATTATGGGGGATAGTTGTGTAGGGATGGTTAGAGTTTGAAAGTGGTATTTGGAGAGAGGTTTATTGTGTTGCATGTTTGTAATTGTCTTGTGGTGGAAATCCCAGTCAACCCAGCAGAAGGACGACACGTCCACAGCCTACCATGTTTAGTCTTAATATAGATTTAATTTGATTATGATAAAAAAAAATCAATGTAATTGATGAATTCGCAAAATAAACATGTTTCCTTCTTCTTATTCTATTGAAGTTTTCAAATTTAGCCTTCTGCGTCATTGTCCATTGGCTGCAGGCCCAATAAAAAGATTCCTTTTTCTACGGATGAATGTTATCATTTTCTTAGGATAAGTAAAATGGTTCACTTTGGAATGCCCTGCGTGAGTGAATATGAATCTTTAGTTTCATCATTCTGGGCTATATGTCTCATTGTATGACATCAATGTTATCCTTACAATGATCAACCCTACAACCCAGTCTGGCCATCATGAACACTCCTGCAGCCGATAGAAACATGCATTGATCATAAAACATTCAACAAGTTGGTCGGTAGTTGCCACCTAGTTTTGATGTGGATCAACATGGCGGACACAAGTACAACAATTGCAAATTATCATGTTACCTTATCGCATTGTGCCTTCGTTTATTTGATTAAAAATTTGATTATAATGGTATTTTGAACAAGAATTTTAGTCTATGTGTCATCTGGTTCTTGTTTTTAGGAAATTCAAAAGTATTTTGTTCCCCAGCAGTTCGCCACCTGTTTGAAGGTTAGAAATGTCAACTACAACCGATTACAGCGCACTCTGAGTTTTATATTTTCAAGTAGTGCTTCGTGCTCTCTTGGTTTTGTTCGTTTTGATTAGATTGTGCGAGAACGGAGGGAGTTTGTTCTAGTACATGTCTTGTTTCCCTGTTTCTCGCTTCGTACATTTTGATCTAGGACAATGACGTAGCGTTAATTCCATTACGATTTACAGTCAGCGTTCTCATAAACAACTTTTCGTGAAAACGCATTCGACTGTAGTCCTTCAACCTCGAGTGGTGCGATATTCCATTTGATTCACTCGTATTCTCTACTTGATCTGGAAAGATCCTCCACTTTTTGAGTTGGATTGGTCGAGATGAGTTTTCCGTACAAACCTTGGGCCACGACCGGCCCAAATGCTCTTTCCAACGGATTCGTGTGAGTAAATTGTTTTATAATTCTCAGTATAATAATAATAATATAAAACGGTGACTAGCGTTATCAGCTAAATGACTGAATTCTGCTGAATGTTTGGATTGGATGTCGGTGGCGCGAAATGATATTCTCTTGTTGGTTGTTAGTTCTGGTTAATTTCTTCATCTCAAACGCTCTCAGAGGCACTTTATCTCTTAGCTGCTCATTTCACTATAGTCATGGAAGAAGAAAAGTTGATAGAATAGTTTCGGTACCTCAATGATACCAACACAAATGATAGTTTCTATGTACATTCTTGGTACCTTGGTACTTACAAGCCGTTTTGGGTGTCAAGTACGCGCCATTTCAATTTATTGAATTGATAACGAGTTTTGAGGCGAACTATAAAGGAAAACCAAAACCCGTCATTGGGTTGGTTATTCCTTCAATAATCAAGAGGGCGCCAATCGTACCGGGAACCATTTCATTGGATTCAGCGTCCAAAATTTAGTGGAAAATGATACCACACTCACCTAGATCGCCCAAAATCTCGAAAATCCATTTTTCTTTTTTTTTTTTTTTTTTTTACCCCTACCCCTTGAATAATCAACCTATGTGTTCATGCAAACTCTCCGATTCGGCCCAAAAAAATTTTTTCAGGACGTTTCAATGTGTCTAGATCAAAAAAGTCAAATGTCCGTTCGCCGTTTACGCCGTTTTTGGTAGTAGAGAATTTTCTAAAAATTTGAAATTTGGGTAAGGGTCTGTTCCCGGCTCTAGTTGGTCCTCATAAGATTTCAGCCCGATCGGACCAATTTTTGGGTGGGGTAGGGGTCAAAATGTGTATGTTAAAAAATGGATTTTCGAGATTTTTGGTGATTTAGGCGTGTTGGGTGTAGTTTTCCACTAAATTTTGAACGTTGAAATGGGTCCCGAAACGATAGGCGCTCTCTGGACGAGGTTATGGGTAAAAATGGGTGCCTATCTACCCATTTTGATTGTATTTTCAAGATTTCTGGTACTTAGGCGTGTGGGGTATCATTTTTAAGGGTGCTAACAACTTGACACAAACCAGGAGAGTTTTAAATTATATTATAGATAGATCAAGGCATTTCTATTCCAGTGCCTGGAGGTTTGCGAAAAATCACTGGTCAAGCACAGACCACGATTTTCAGGGCACTTTTAAGAATAAGTCAAGATCGTAAATTACGAACAAATTACCAGGAAGTGCCGAAAATTGTCAACTTTGATGTTTCTGACGACAAATTTTATATTGAAGATAATAATGATGAGAACACTGATAACTATTATACGTACATTTCCAACTGTTGATTAAAACTGAACTATTGTTCAGATGTAAAAAAAGGTATAAGTACTTAGGTATTGGTTATTTCGACCTGAACGACCAAAGAATACATTTTGAGGAGAAACATCGATATTAGGAAGACATTGAAACCCTTAAAATACTTCATAAGAAGTCATTTGACCGATATTTCGTATTAATCAATGTTTATTGAATTGATAAGCGTTCAATCAATTTGATACTGATTCAATATTGTGATTATCGTATGCGTTACAGAGATGAGGGCAGTTCGCCGTGAGGACGTCCCCGATGGGAGCAGGCGGCTCCGGCGGTGCTCCGCCTCCTCTTCCCCCGCGCCGCCACGACACCTATTCATCCTCGGCTGGACTGTTCTCCAATCCGTACGGCGGGGACCATATGTTTGACTCCCCTTACGGCATGCCGTACTCCTCCATGTCTTACAGGGGCGGCTTTGGAGGCGGGTACGGTTCTGATAAGTCCTTACAGTTCATTTTTTCGGACGTACACTTTTGAAGTAGCCCCACAATCAGTTTTACTGACAGTCTGGTCCCTCCGAAATTGACGCGAGGTGAGTGAAGGAGCATATTGATCAAGGAGATTGAGGAGAAAACTGATCGTCTAGAGGCGTGAGTGATGGTTGAGTCAGTGCTGGGAGGATATTGAAAGAAACCTCGAATTTCGAATTGAGTGAAGCGCCACCGCGTGCTAGTGAGTGACCAGACTGTCAGTAAAACTGATCTTATAGGGGACTACTTTAGAAGTGTACGTCCAAGAAATGAACTATAAAGGAGCCCCTACACGATCAGTTTTACTGACAGTCTGGTCCCTCCGAGATTGACGCGAACTGATCGTCTAGAGCCGTGAGTGATGGTGGAGCCAGTGCTGGGAGGTGATTGAAAGAAACCTCGAATTTCGAATTGAGTGAAGCGCCACCGCGTGCTACACGATCAGTTTTACTGACAGCACGCGGCGGCACTTCACTCAATCTGTCAGTGTTCATTTGTCGAGTTTCCGTGCTGTCGTATTGAGCTTGCTCGCCGCTTTTTGCATCAAGGCCATTGCTTTGTTTTCAGTATGCCTTCGAAAAGTGACCCGAACTGACTCAATCACGCCTCCAGACGATCAGTTTGCTCCTTCACTCACCTCGCGTCAATCTCGGAGTGACCAGACTGTCAGTAAAACTGATCGTGTAGGGGCTCCTTTATAGTTCATTTCTTGGACGTACACTTCTAAAGTAGTCCCTATAAGATCAGTTTTACTGACAGTCTGGTCACTCCGAGATTGACGCGAGGTGAGTGAAGGAGCAAACTGATCGTCTAGAGGCGTGAGTGATGGTTGAGTCAGTGCTGGGAGGTGATTGAAAGAAACCTTAAATTTTATACTGACTGAAGCGGCAAACTGATCGTCTAGAGGGGTGATTGAGTCAGTTCGGGTCACTTTTTGATGGCATACTGAAAAAAAAGCAATGCCCTTGATGCAAAAAGCGGCGAACAAACTCAATACGACAGCACGGATTGAGTGAAGCGCGAGTGAAACTCGACTACAACTGAACATTGACAGATTGAGTGAAGCGCCACCGCGTGCTGTCAGTAAAACTGTGGGACCAGACTGTCAGTAAAACTGATCGAGTAGCACGGGGTGGCGCTTCACTCAATTCGAAATTCGAGGTTTCTTTCAATCACCTCCCAGCACTGGCTCCACATCACTCACGGCTCTAGACGATCAGTTCGCGTCAATCTCGGAGGGACCAGACTGTCAGTAAAACTGATCGTGCAGGGGCTCCTTAAGGGTTGTCTGACTGACTTATTACACGATTTTGCTTTGTTGAAGGCAAAGTGTGATTTAAATTGATAAATATACGAAATGAAATATGTATAATCTGGAACTATGAGTTTAAATTCAAAATAAATACAAATTTAAGAGGGATGGTAGATGGTAGCAGACAATCAGAGGGATTTGAAGGAGCCCATGCGTGGATGCCTAGTGGTTGTTATGCTTCTCATGAGTGTCCTATTATTAGTCCACAAACAGCCTATGTCCCTTGATGAGGGTTATTAGGTTGTGAATTTAACTGACTTTTTGCAGGGAATAGGTCTCATTGGAAATTCTGAGTACAAAATATAAATTCCGAGATTTCTGGTACTTATCTCTGGTAGGTTTCTGGTATTTAGGGCGTGTGGGGTATCATTTTCCACTAACTTTTCGTCGGTGAATCCAATGAAATGGGTCCTGGAACGATTGGCGCCTTCTGGATGAGGTTATGGGTCAAAATGGGTAGTTTTAGTTAGATACGCGAGAGTTTTGAGGCAAACTACAAAGGCGATACCTGTCTTATGGTTGGTAACTCCTTGAATAATCAACCTATGTTTTCATGCAAACTCTCCGATTCGGCCCAAACTTTTTTTCTGGGCGTTTCAAGGTGACTAGATCAAACA